>JAJJLU010004632.1:0-10976 GCA_023807065.1 Isotricha intestinalis | reverse complement strand
TTTGTTCATATAAAATATTAAATATATCATTTATATTCATTTTTGAATTGTTTAAATCATATTGTCTTTTATTTGAATTTATTATTATTTATAATAAATGAAATTAAGATAAATCATCAATAATTTTTCATATATTTACATTATAATTATTTTCAAAATAAATTAAAATATTTTTAATTTAATGATTTAAAAAGTAATTCAATAAACAATGAAAGACATTTATATGAATATTATTTATCTTTTTGGGTTGGATTGTCATTTTGAGTATGCTTCTGATAATTTAATTTTTTTGACAAAAATATTACGTAAACTTAAAGATTTTTATTCAATAATTTTCAATATCTTTCTTATTAATTGCTTTTTATTAGTTAAATAATTTATCTTTTAAAAAATTGTTTTACTATATTTTATGTTGAATTCTCATATCCTTAATTTTGTTATCATATTTTTTTATATAAAGACATCATTCAATATGATAAGTTTCCCTTTCAAAAAAAGAATTTTTTAATTAATTTTTTATTAATTTTCAATTTGAACAAACTCAAATTTTGAAAATTTAAATATATAAAATATAATTTTGAATTGTTTTGAATGGTAGGATTGCGATAATCAAAATGAAAAAGAGTTGATATCAAATTAAATAGTATATTGTATATTGAACAGTTAAAAATATATTTTTTAAATTATTTCAATTAAAATATTCCAAATTAATATAATTATTTAATATATTTGTTAAAAAAAATTTTATTTTATTAATATAAACATAAAAAAATCTTTAATAATTAAAAAAGTATAAAAAAATAATATAAAAAAATGTCAGAGGGATATATTGAAAAACGTGAACAAGGAAAATTATTTTTAAACAAATTTTCTAAAAATGCTTCAAATGAAGAAAATGAAAAAAATCTATCAAAAGCAATTCCTTTATTTCAAGAGTCTATAAATGAATCTAAACATGATACGAGCAACGCTTATGAATCATCAAAATTACTGTTGGAAACGTTTGAAAAATTATCTTCTCTGATTAGAAAAGACCAAATTTATAAAGGAAATAATTTTAATAATTTTCTTTGGTATAATAATATGATGATGAAACTTTTAAATCATAATTTATCATTTTCTCAACAATTCAAAGATGGAAATGAAGAATCTTATATAAACAAAAGTAAAACAATAATAGAAAATCTTCCTTTAGAAAATATTGGAAATAATGCTTATAATATGATTGAAAATTTTAAACCATTTCCAAATTTATATTTTGAATTAATTGCCATTTTAATGAAAAATTATATAAAAGAAGGATTAAAACTATATAATTCGAATAATTTGCCTTTGGCAAGAAACACATTTTATTCTGTTAGTGATATCAAAGATCATTATGAATTAAGTCAAAATTTAGAAAAATTAAAAATTAATCAATCAATAAAAAGAAATATAAATGAAGTTATTGGAGAAGCTGAGTTTTATTATAAAAAAATAAATGCCAGATTTGATATTCAAAAAGGAATTAACACGTTCGAACAAATTAGTGAAGATGATGACGAATATGAAAAGCTGGATGATGCAACAGTATCAATCACTCATTTCAGAAATGCACTGAAAGAGATTCAAAATATAGAAAAAAATAATAATGAATTAGAAGTTATTTGTCTTTCTTATATTTCAGTTATTATGTGGAAAATTTTTCAATATACAAATAAAATGGATAAAGTCAAAGAATACGCCGATCAAGTTATTAAATATGGACAATCCAATAAAAAAGAATCTGAACATTGGTATAAACAAGCTTTTGAAGTTTCTGAAGATATTATAAAAAGAAAAGAAATGAGAGATAATTTTGAAAAAAATGATCAAGAAAAAGTTTTAAAACTTTTACAAGAAAAAGCAGAGGAATCTCATTTGGAATTTTGTAAATATATCCTAGAAAAATACCCTTATAAAGGTTATAAAGAAATGAAAGATATAGAGAGTAAGTTTAACAAAAATAAATTAAGTTTCATAAGAAGTTTAGTGGTAAAATATCACCCTGATAGATATCCAAAAGTAACTGAAGAAGAAAAAAAAATGTTTGTTATAATTCATGAAATTTCTGCAATTCTTAATAATATTTATGTATATTATGACCAAGGAAGTGAATCTTAAATAATTAATTGACTATTTATAATATTTGAAAAATGAATCATTTTTTTTATAAAATATATTATTTAATTCCAAAGCTTATTTATTTATATATGATTATTAATTTAATTTAAAAAAAATCAAAATCAATGTAAAAAATCTTTATAAGACAGAACTATTATTTCTATTTCAATTAAATAAATAAATCAAAAAATTAATAATAAAATTAGATAAACCCAAAAAGAAGAATATTATTTTATTAAAATTAATTATATTAAAAGTCTTTTTTAAGGGATTAATAAAGAAAGAAAAAGATAAAAAAGAAAAGATTAAAAGAGTCTTTAGAATTTATTCAAAATTGTTTTAAGATATTAAGTAATATTATTATATAATTTAATATTTTAAAAAAAAAAATAAATCAAACACTGAATTTAACTTTATCAAAAACAAGGAACAAATAAAGAGAAAATATTTAATTAAAAAAGAAATTAAATTAAAAATTTTAATAAAAATAAAATGAATAATAAAAATAAGTTTTTTGTAGAAAATATTGAGAATAATGAAATCAAAGAAACTCTTACAAAAATTTTAAATGATGTATTATATTTAAGAAATGAAATAAATATTTTAAAAAGTGAAATAAACATCTTAAAAAAATTTATGAAGAATGACATAGAGAATCAAAAAAGAGAAGAACAAGAAAAAAGTTTAGAAGACAATAAAAATATTAAATTGTCAATCTCAAGTAATTCTTCTGATGAAAATCAAATAATAATAGATAAATTAAATTCAGAAAAACAATCAATAGAATCATCATTTTCAAAAATAAAAAAAAATAATGATATAATTTATGAAAAAGTAAAATCTCAAATAAAAAGACAATATGATTTAAACAATTCAAAAATGAATATAAATGATATATTTAATATTTTATATGAACAAAAACAAGTTGAAACAAAATATATTCAATTTAATTTTGAAATAGAAAAAAATCGAATATTAAGTTTAGATGATATTATCATAACAATAAGAGATAAACTAAATTATGTAAATGAAAAAGTAAAAAATAAAATAGAAGAACTACAAGATAAAATACAATTAAATTTTAAAGCATTAAAAAAAAATGAGTTAAAAGATAAAAAAAATCAAATTGAATTTGAAAAAATATTATCTCAAATCAAGGATCAAAACATTGAATATGGAAAAATAAGTAATGAATTTTTTTCAACTGGAAATGAAATTGAACAATTACAAAATGATTTTGAAAAAACTTTAAAAGAAATAAATCAAAAAATTCAAAAATTTCTTGAAAGTAATAATAATACAAAAGAAGAAATTACTCAAACTCCACAAAAAATTAAAAATTCTATTACACAACAATTATATAAAAGAAGTCAATTATTAAAAGAAAATAATATAACAGATAATTTTAATGAAAATAATAGAAAAGAAAATATAATTAACAATAGTTCTAATATAGAAGAAAGTAAATTTGAAAATGAAGTAATAGATGCAAATGAATTTTTTGAACCTCAATTATTAAAATTAAATTGGAAAGAAACTTGCACAATTCAATCAAATGGGATCAAATTAATTGAGGTTGATTTTGTTTTAAAAGCAGTTGGATGTAAAAATCAATTTTATTCAACATATACTTATTTGTTTAATTTAAATTATAATATTGAAATCATTAAAGTAGAAATGAATCATAAAGAAATAAAGCCAAATTTTTCATCACATAGATTAATTTTTAATTTTAAATTATCTAATGAGGAAACATTACCTATTAGAATTATTTATAAAGAAATTCCTATCAATTTTAAAAAATATTATAATAAAATTTTAATTGGATTACCTGGAATTTTATATGGAAGAAAAGCATATTATACATTAATAATTTCAGAAGATTTAGTTGTATGTAAAATTGAAAATAATTTTTTGAAAGATAAAGGAAAAGGAAAATATATATGGGAAGGAGTAGTTCCTTTTCAAGGGATAACCACATTAATAAGTATTACTCTTAAAAAGTTCAAATGGAAAATCATGAGAAAAATTAATTTTTTTAATGAATCTGGAATTAAGAATGTTCATATAATTACACCACAATTTTGTAAAGGAGGTAACAATAAAATTTTAAGTTATAATATAAGAAATAATTCAATTGATAAAATTGACGGAAAAAATTTAATTTCAAAAGGAGACAAAATTGATTCAAAATATAATAATGTAGATTCATCATACGGATTTTTAATTTTTGACATTGTTTTAGAAAATTTTTCGAACCTAGAATGGGAATGTTCAAAAGAAATTATAATACCAAAAGATGAAGAAGAAAATCAAATAAAACTAAGTACAACAGCAATAACAATTATTGAAGATGATAAATCTGATGATCCTATTTATATAAAAATTGGAAAATGGGTATATAATAATATAAAATATAAAATAAGTTTAAAAGAAAAGAAATTAAAAGCTATCGAAATTTTAGAAAATAAAGAAGGAGTTTGCCAACATTTTACTATTTTATATAATGCTCTTTTAAATTCCATTGGAATTCCAGCCATATATGTTAACGGTTTTAATCTAAAACAAGAAGTTAATAAATTAATTCCTACTTCTCATTCTTGGAGTATTATAAATAATAATGGTAAATGGATTGGAATTGATGCCACTTGGGGATTATTTAATGGAATTTTACCGATTAATCATATTTTCTTTTATTATCAAGGAGATGAAATTCATTATTATTGTCATGGAAAAAAAGAAAATTTTCTTGAAGAATCTATTATAAATATTGAACCTTTTGAATAGTTATGATTAAAAATTTTTTTTTAATAAAATTTGTATGAAGTTAAATTATAATCTTTAATTCATAGAATTTTTTTCAAACACAATTTTTCAAGTTGATCTCTCCCATATAGCATCTTATTTTTTTTTTTGAATGATTTATGATTGAATATTTTGTATTATTTTTTGGATATTTTTTAAACTTTCATCCAAAACCAATTAATAATAAAGAATAATACTATTATATATGCTTGAATTAACCAAAGAATAATAATTTCTTTTCCTCTTTAACTTCATTCTTTTTTTTGTTGACTAATACTTTTGTCTCTTTTTTCGAAAATAACCCATTATGATGATTCTTTTTATTTTTTATTCATGATAAGGAATCTTTGTTTTCTCTATTGAATCATTTATTAGTTTTAAATCCCAATACATATATAATATGTCTTTAGTTTAGTTGGAGAATGACTTGAAAATATTGTAAATTGGATATTTTATCATTAATAAATAAATTTAGATATTGTTGTAAATATTGAGATATTAACTTTAAACTTGTATCTTTTGATATGAGCATCATCAGTATAATAATTTTCATTTTACCTTATATGTAAATTTAGAATTTCAGATGAAAAATAATTGCAATCCGTAGTATAAATTTTTCTTTTTTTAAAAATTCTTCATTTTATGAATTATCGTTTACACTTGAATATATAATAATCTAATTATTCTTATTTAAATTTTTCAATTTGTTAAACACAATAATCAAAAATATTTTCTTTGATTCTATAATGTTATTAACCATATAATTATTATTTGTTATTGTTTGAAAAGCAAAAAAATTATCTGCTTTAACTTTCCTAAATGATTCAGCTTTTTTTGTTTTCTGGGATATTTGATTCTTGATTAAATATATTTATGCTTATAATATTTTGATATATTTTTATTTTTATTTGTACAATTTTTATCTTTTTTCATTTCTTTTTGGGAATTATTTTTTTGATTCATAAATTATAAATATTTTTAAATTTAATTCTAATATATTCGTGATGTAAATATTACCAAAAAAATATATCTTTAAAATATTTACCAACTAATAAAATAGGTTAATTTCTTTTTACTTATAAATTTATTTTATAATATTAATTTTATTTTGTTTTTCCACAAAAAAATATATTTAACTTAAGAACCAAGAATTTATTATTTTTTGAATAAATTTATGTAAAAAAGAAATTTAAAGTTTATTGAATATAATATTCAGAATTAATTTACAATTTTATTAATAAATATCATATTTTAATTATATATTACCTATTTCCCCTTTGATTTTAAAAAAATAAAATTAATTTTTTCAATCTATAAAATGTTTGTTTAAAATAACACTGAAACAAATAACTTTGTTTTAGGGATTTCACATAAAACTAACAACTAATCAAAATAATTAATTACTTATCTTTGTATTAAATTAATATATGTAAAAAACAGATTTTTTATATAAATAACTCTTTTTTGGAAATATTGAAGTATCAAAAAAAGAAATTTCTAATTTATAAAATAAATCTAATCAATTAAATATACTTTATGAATGGAAATAAAAATTATAAAAATTACTTCATATATTATAAGACATTCGTAGTTTTTCATTTATAGCTATTTAAGGAAAGATATAAATTTATTATTTGAAGTAATAATTAGTCAAATAATTTTTATGATTAATTTAAATCCTTTACATTAATGAATTAAAAAATAATTTATCACATTTAACCTTAATCCCTAATTTATGAATTAAAAATTAGCCATTTTTATTTGATATATTATATAAAGAATTTAATTCCTAAAATTATTGTAATTTTTTTAAAAAGCATTCACCATTGACAATTCCTTAAATCTATTAAAAAAATATTAAAATAATTAAAATTACTTAATTTATATTGTATTATTTTATCCAATATAATTCTATTTTTTAGAAATTTCAATTGTATCACATTAGGTTATTAAAAAAGAAAGGGTTTGATTTTTTAAATTTTTTGATAATATTTATTTAAGAAAAAAAATAAATAAATATATTGGTGATATTTAGTAAATAATCTTAATGAAACTTATAATGTTTTATTTTTCAAAAATAATATTGTAGAAAATTTAAACAAATAAAGAATATATATATTTTCCTATATTCAAATTAAATTCATCTGTGTTAAAGTTATCAATAATAATCAAAAATGCTGAAAAAGATGATTATATTGAAAAGTATTATTAAAATTTTAAAAAAATCAAATTTTATTTAATCATCATATAATTGATTATAAAAACTTTATTATATTTTTCTGTTATTTATACTATTAAAACACTAAAATCCCTTAATATTGTTTATCATTTGTTTAATAAATATTTTATTATAATATTGGGTTTTGGATTGGGTTAATCCCATGGGTTTGTATATAATTAAATTTGAAAAAATTGAAGAATATTTGAATCAATTTGTTTTGATAAATTTTAAAAAAGAAATATTTATAATTAATTAATATAATAAAAAAATCTTTATTATGTTATATATCATTATTTAGAGTATTCCAAAAAGTAAAAATTTCTCAGACGAATAACTCAAATGTTTCAGGATAATTTTAATTTGTTATCTATTTTTTTGATATTTATTGAATAATTTAAATAAGATTTTTCATTAATTTAAATTTAGTTTTCGATTGATAAATATTTCATGGTCTAATTCAAATAAATGTTTTATTAACCAAATAAATATATTTTATTTTAAAATCATTAATTGAAATAAAGAAATCAGTTGATTTGAAAAAAAAATACTAATTTTGGATTGAATTTAAAAATAAATTTTTGAAATAATGTCTGATATTTGATTTAACGTTAATTTAAATAAAAATGATAATAAATCAATCGGAATAAAGAGATAAACAGGAATTATAAAAAGAATTTAATATATGAAAAAATCATATATTTCAAAAATAAAAATATTATAAAGTTTAGAATAAAATAAAAATAGAAAAGGTAAAAAATATCAAATTATATTTTAATAAAAAAGAATTGCATTTAACAGTAATTGAACTTAAATCATGTTCAGCTTTGAAATTGTCTCTATATGCTCTTATCGATTCTTTAGTATTTTTAATTTCAGTACAGTAAGTTATGGTATAATCATTTTTTTTAATCTTAACATAACAACAACTTTTTGTTTTATCTTCTTTGTCAATAACAGCACATTTATCTGTATTTGCTCCTATAGTAATATAGTTGCAATCACAATAAATGAAAGTGATCTTATTAATGAAAATTGTAATTAAAATTAAAAAATAAAACTTCATATTTATTTAAAAAAAAATATATATTATATATTAAAAATATTGATATCAACAATAAATAATTAAGAAAAATATGGAATATAATTGCTATATATTTTACTTCAAAAAACCCCTTGATATTTTGAATTAATTGTAAATTAAATTATATTTTATTAAATAAAATATGAATAATTGTTGATTTAAGTTTTTTTATTATTTTTGAAATTAGAATTCTATATTTATTATGTTATCAATCAATAAATAATAATTTAATTAGTATTAAAAAAAAAAAATTATTTTTTTAATGTTCAATCTTATAACATCATAATTTTTCATTGTCCTAAAGATATTCTAATAAAAGATTTTAAATACTATAAATTGTAAATAAATCATAAAATATTATAAAAATAAATGAAGAAAAAGAAAAATCAATCAGAAGCGAATATTAAACCAGTTACTTCTATTTCTTCAGAACAAGGGGTTGAGAGTGTTGGTGTCTCAACTCCAAGTTCATCTAGAACAAATACTATGGATGGGGACTTTAATGTCCCAGTGGTGCATTATGTTATAGACACACCACATCAAAAACTATTTGATTCATCTCCAATATATACCATCACAACTTATGAAAAAGGTTCTAGAAGCATGATTAAGCTAGAACAAAAACATATTATGAAAATTTTAGAACTTCTGAGAAAGCCTTGGGATAATATTATGATGTATTTGAAGATTAATATCACTGCTGAAAGTGAGACCAAACAATATAATTCAGAAGAAGATTTTATGCAAGATGCCCATAAATATGAACAATTACTTGATCAAACTCTAATTTATAATGTTGAATGTAATGAAGGAAGTGATAGTGTTGATATTTCTAATGTTTCATTTTTTAAAATTCTTCAACTTATGGAAATTCAAAAACTTGATGCAATGGAATTTATTTCAATTGTAATTACTTCAGATAAATTTGAAGATTATAATAATAAACCAAATTTACAGAGATTATTGGCAAAATCTAAATTACTTTCGAAATTTCAACAAATTAAAAATAAATTGAAAAATAAAATATATATTATAAAACAAGGTGATGATATTAGTAAAAAGCTTCCAAAAAAAAATTTAGATGGTTTAGAATATTACCTAAATATGTTTTCTGACAAAGATAGTTTAAGTGATAAAAAAGAAGTTTCTAGAAAAGATGATATTTCTTTGAGAAAAAAATATATTTTAGAATATATTTCTGAACCAAAAAATTATTTCATTCTTATAAAAGATAAAGATGGAAATTCTATTGTAGTTTCAAGAATTATAATTGAATTCATTATTACTAATATTATGGAGTTCACAACAGATATAATAGAAATTAAAGATTTTCAAGGACAAAAAGTATTATTAAATAAAAATGATATTCCAAAAGATTTTAACAATGAAATTCAATACGAAATTCTTATAATAATAGAAGAGACAGAAAATACAAAAATTCCTATTAAAATGAATTTTATTAAAGAAAATATTGAATTAATGACTTCTCCAAATATAAAAATGGAAACAAACAATATTTATACAGGAAATAAATATATAATTAATTTATATACTTGTATTTTTTACGTTTATTCCCCAGAAACACAAATAAAAGAACTCAATCTTTTATTTGATTTTGATGCAGATGATTTAATTAAAAAATTGTGTGTGGATGAAAAAACTTTAATTCAAATAAATGAAGGAAGAGTAATTCCTATAATTATTTATAATTCAATTATAGAAAGTGGAAATTCAATCACTACAATAAATAAAGTGACAGGAAAAGAAGAAGAAATTTTTAAAAAAGATTGTGAAAGTATAAAACCAGATGATAATATTGAATATTTAATTATTATTATTGTTGAGAATGAAATTATTGTCCCAAAAAAGTCATTGATTAAAAAAATTAAAAAAGCAAAATCTAAAAAAACATCTATTAAATTAAAAAATTTAGAAGGAAAAGATATAAAATTCACGATTAATGATTTAATTCAAGGATTAAATAAACCAAAAAAGAAATTAAAAAAAAAGAAAAAAATTAAAGAGGGAGAAGAAAAAAATTTGGAAATTGAAACCAAACCAACAGAAGAACCAAAGAAATTAAGAAGTAAAAAAAAATCACATACTGAAGATATTTCAACTAAAGAAACTAAGCCAACTGAAGGAGATTTAAATGAAAATATAAATGCAACAGAAAATAAAAAAACAGAGAAATTAAAAGGAAAAGAAGAAGAAGAAAAAGAAAAAACACCAATAAAAGAAGAAATTAAAGAAATAGAAGAGAAAGTAAATGAAACAAAAGGAGAAAAACCCAAAAAAAAAAAGAAAAAAATAAAGAAAAAAGAAGATATTACAATAAATAAAGAAGAAAATGAAGATAATAAAAAAGAAGAAAAAAAAGAAGAACAAAAAGAAAAAGAAAAAGAAAAGGAAAAAGAAAAAGAAAAAGAAGCTATATTGAAGGATGAACAAGAAAAAGAAAATAAAAAAGATTTAGAGGAAACAAAAAATCAAAAATTAAATGAGAAAGAAGAACAAAAAGTATCACAAAAAGAAAAAGAATTTGAAAAAATTGAAAACGAAGATATATTAAAAAAAAAAAAGAAGAAAGATGAACCAAAGAAAGAAGAAGAAGAACCAGAAGAAGAAAAACCAGAAGAAGAAAAACCAAAAGATAAGAAAAAATATGGTAAATTAGTAAGTGATATGACAAGAGTATGAAAAAACAAAAGAAACCTAAAGATGAAG
>JAJJLU010004631.1:0-10977 GCA_023807065.1 Isotricha intestinalis | reverse complement strand
GGACGTGATAAATTTTCTCCATGATATTCTTTCCTTTTTTTTTCTGTTGCAGAACCTTTCATTTTTATTTCTTCTTCAATTCTTTTTTTTTCTAAATTTTGTATAAATGTTGCCATATATGAATCAAATAAATCCCATTGATGAAACATACCATCATGATTAATTCTATTTAATTTCTTTGTTTCAACATCTCTTTGAATAATATTTTTATGAATAGTTTCAGAAGCTCTTTCACAATAAGTTAATTTATTTCTCATAGATCTATAAGAATCAATTTCTAATTCATTTATTTCTTCTCCTTTTTTTCTTTGATCACTTTTTAATTTTTTTTTCTTTTGATGATATTCACTTTGAGAAACACTTTGATTATCATCTTTATGTAAAACACTTGCATTAATATCTAATATTTCTAAATAAGTTTCTTCATTATCTATATTTTTATATGATGAATCTGTGTAATTAAAATATATTCCTGTTTTTCCTATTTGAGGATTTGTGTACCCTAAATTTTTTATTATTATTGCATTCATATTCACTTTCTCTTCATTTTTTGTCCTTTGAACTCCTGTATCCACTTTATTTAAACTTGAACTCGTACGAGTTGACATTCTACGAGCCATTGATTTTCTACGAACCAATCCACTCATTTTTTTTCTTTTTTTCTTTTTTTTTGGAAGTTATGTATTTATTTAATTAATTAATTGTTTTTTTTTAATTTATTTTTTAATTATTTAAATATTATTTATCTTCATTTTCTGTTTTTAAATTTTTATTGATTTAAATTTGAAAAAAAAATAAAAAAAGCAAAAAAAAAATATATAAAAACTATAAAAAAAATTATGTCAATATTATACGCATTAATAGCGAAAGACCTTGATGTAGTATTAACAGAATATACAGAATACAGTGGAAACTTCCAGCAAATAACAAGAGCATTATTACGTAAAGTACATACAAACACAAAATACACAATAGAATATGACAAATATAAATATCATTACATAAATGAAGATAATATAACATATTTATGTATGACAGAAATGTTTCCTGATGATTTAGCTTTTGCTTTTTTAGATGATTTAAGAAAAAAATTTATTCAAACATATGATTATGAAAAAATTGCTTCTTTTTGTGCTTATCAATTAAGTGATTTTGATAAAAATTTAAGTCAAATGATTTCTTATTATAATACTTGTCCTCAAAAAAATCAAGCTGGAGAAGTTATTAAAGAATTAATTGATGCTAAAAATATTGCTATTGAAAATATTGAAAGAGTTATTGGAAGAGATGAAAAATTAAATATTATTGCTGTTAAAAGTGAAGCTTTAAATAATCAAAGTAGAAATATTAATTATATTGCTCAACAAATTAAAAAACAAGCTAGAATGAAGCAAATTAAAACTATGATTATTGTCGGAATTAGTATTGTTGTTGTTGTTTTAATTTTTATTTTTATGATTTTTTGAAAATCTATTTAATAAGTTTTTATATTTCAAATTTGGATTTTAAAGACTTTTATTTTTTATTATTTTTTTATTTATTTTTATCCATGAATAATTAAATTATTAAAATTTAAAAGTATCAAAATAAAAAAAAAAATAAAGAAAATTTTTTAATCTATTATAAAAGAAATTAATTGTAAAGAGAATAAAGATTAATCATCTGTTTTTATTTTTATATTATTTTTTAAAAATTTTAGAATGATATTTATCTATATATATTTTATAAGTTTTTCAATAACAAAAATTTTTAAAAATGATTTAAAATTAGATATTTTATTTTTATTATTATTAATTTTTTTTTGAAGGAATGATATATTTGTTTAAAGTTGCATTTATACTTTCCATTATATTATTATTATCCTCATTATTCTTATTTAAATGTGTTTTAGTTTTTAATTCAAATTGATATATTAAATTATTCATTGTAGGAAAATTTGAAAAACCTCTTTGAGTACTTTCACTAGTTAAAACAGTATTATTATTAAAATTATTAATAATATTATGATTTAAATTATTATTCATATTAAATTTAATAACTTTTTTCTTATTTTTTAAATCAGCGAAATTATTTAAATATTTAATAACTTTGTTTTCATCATCATGAACAAATTTATATTGATTAATACTTAAATCATAATTAGAATAATTATTTACTTCTCTCATAAAACTATTAAATTTATCAATAACTTGATTTAAATTACTAGATGCTTGATTATTCATCTCAATTAATTCTTCTTTAATTTTTTCTCCATTTTCAATATTTTTAGCAAAATAATCTAATTTATTACTTATACATTTAGTATTTTGATTAAAATATTCTTCAATTTTACTCAAAGAAATATTTCTATTATTAACTAAATAAGCAATAATCTGATCATAAATTTCACTAACTTTAATTTCTTCCTTTTCTTTATTCATTTGAATTTCATTTAATATATTTTGAAGAGAACTAATATATTTTTCATTATTTTCTAGTATATTATCAATATCAATAATATAATCATTTATTTTTTCATTTATTTCTTTAATAATAATTTTAGGATTATTTTTTAATTTATTAAAAGCACAATAAGCACAAATTAATTCTCTAGTATCTTCAACATAATGAGTTAATTTTTGACTTTGATGAATATTACAAAAATTATTATTATTATAATTTTCGCTTTCTTTATTTTCATTAGTATTAATGTCATAATTTTGATTTTCTTCATTTTCATTATAATTACTTTGTAATAAATCATCTTCAATTAATTTATTTAATATAATTAATTCATCTAATGATTTTGCAATTAAACCATGAATTGGACATTTTATTCCTATATCTTTTTCATAAAAAAATGTTTCTATACATTTTTTACAAAAAAAATGATTACATTTAAATAATATTGGAAGATTTTCTTCTCCATTAAATTCTATATTACAATTTTGACATTTTGATAATGAAGATAAAGATATAAATGGCTTTAAATTTTTATTTATGTTAATATTATTATTTTGATTGTTATTTGATATAATTAAATTATTTAATTCTTCATTTATTTCTTTTTCTTCTTTTTTTATTTTTGATTTTGTTTTCATAAAATTTAATCTAATTTTTTAAAAATTTAAATTTTCTATTTTAATAATTAAAAGCAAAAAAAATTATTTTTAATAAGAAATTTTTATTTAATTTTATGAGTAATTGTGACACTATTTTTAATAATATTTTTGATATTATTACTACTATCAACTGAATTTTTTTTTTCTATATTTTTATTATGAACAGAATTTATAGAAGTTCCATTTGTACTTCTTAAATAATCATTAATATTATTATTACTATTTTGTTTATTAAGATAATTATTAAATTCTATTGAAGTTGTTGAATCCATAAATTGATTTTGATAATTTTGATTAACATCATTATAATTAGTTATTGGCGCATTTTCTATAACAAAGTTATTAGTACTCATATTATTATAATCATATAAATAATTATTAATATTTGAATTACTTTCCATTAAATAATTATTTATATTATTATTTATATTATTATTATTTTGTTGAGGAACTTTTTCATATCTTATTTTTTGCTGATATAAATTTTGATTATTATTTATTTCATTTATTTGATTATTATTGTTAACAGGATAAAAATTATTATTATTTATTTCATTTGAATTATTATTATTATTATTAAGAAAATAATTTTGATTATTCATTATTTTATTTTGGTTTAAAAAATAATTAAATGAACTTTGTGGATGATATATTCCATTATTATTATTGTTATTATTACTCATTCCAAAATCATTAAAAGCAAAATTATTATAATTATTATTTTTCAAATTAGGAGCTGTTTTTCTATAATTTAAATTATTATTATTTTCATTATTATAAAAAGGAAAATCATCAGGAACATCAATATTAATATTTAAACCACTTATTTCTTTTGTTGGACTGTATAAATCAAAATTTTTTTCAACTTGTTGAAAATTTTTAGACTTTTTAATATTTTCCAAAGCTTCTTTTTCCTTCTTTTCAATTTCTTCTTCTCTTTTATTTAAATTAATTTCTTTTTCATCTAATTCTTTTTTTTTTTGATTTAACTCATCTTCAAATAATTTTAATTTTTTTTCTTTTTCCTCAAATAATTTTTCCTTTTCCAAAAATTCTTTTTCTTTTTTAGTAATTTCTTTTTCTTTATTTTTAATATTTTCATCCATTTTCTTAATTCTAATATAATGTTCTTTTAATTTCATTTCTCTAGCTCTTAATAAAATAGGAGGACAATTAATTAATTCTTCACAATTAGGTCTTTGATTAGGATTAACTCTAAGCATACATAAAATTAAATTACTTAAATCTTGAGAATAAATTTTATTAATAGGATTAACTTTACCTTCTTTTATTTTCATAGCTAAAGCTAATTGATTAGTAGCATCAAAAGGAGGATTAAAAGTTGTTAATTCATAAAGAAAACAACCAAGAGACCAAATATCACTTTTATCATCATATTTAATTTCTTCAATTTGTTCTGGACTCATATAATATGGAGTTCCAACATGAGAATAAGCAAAAATACTTTCATTAGATAACATTCTACTTAAACCAAAATCACCTAATTTTACATTTGATTCACTATCCAAAAATACATTTGATGGTTTTATATCTCTATGTAATATTTTCCCTTCTTTATGATTATGACATTCATACAATGCCAACAATAATTGAACAAATATTTTCCAAATTATTTCTTCTTTAATATATTCTTTTGCTTTCTTATGTCTTTTTATTAATTGGGATATATCTCCTTGTTCACAATATTCCATTATTATATATATTTTAGTATGTTTCTTATCAATAATTCTATCATAATATCTTACAATATTTGGATGTCTTAATTCTCTTAAAATATTCACTTCACTTACTATATTTTGTTTTTCTCTTTCTGTCATATGACCGTAATCCATTTCTTTCCATACTAATATTTTATTATCACTTTTCCTTAAAATTTTACTTATTGAACCAAAATTTCCTTTCCCAATTAATGATAAAATCTCATAATTTTCCATAATTTCAATTTTTTTTAAATTAATTATTTAATTCAATGCAAGGAAGACAATGGAGAAAAAAACCAAGTGAAAATTTAATAAAATTAATGGAAGATAGTGTAGATATAAAATTATTTTTAGTTCAAGAAAGAGGACCATTAAGTTTATTATTCCAAGATGAGCAAGGGAAAAAATTTTCAATAACAATAGGAAATGATATTTCATGTTCATGTGGAGGAGGAAAAAACGAACATTGTGTTCACACATTATTTGCATTAAATAAGGTATATAAAATTCCTTTTAATGATCCTTTAATTCTTCAATTACATTTTACAGATCAAGAATTAAATAAATTAATGGAAAAAAAGAAGAAAAAGCATAATAATAATAATGAAGATAGTAATAATAACAATAATAGAAAGAATAATAAAAGGAAAAAATTAGAAAATGAAAATTCAAATCAAATGAATTTAATAGATGATTCAGTGTGTCCAATTTGTCAAGAAGATTTATATACTGAAGAAGGAATATATTATTGTTCAAATTCATGTGGTCATAATTTTCATATTGGATGTTTGAAAATATTTATTAAACATAAAAAAGATAATGAAACTGTTATTCAATGTCCAATGTGTAGAGCAAAGTGGAATGAAGAAGAATTTGATAAAAAAATATCTTCTATTCAAATTGGAAAATCTATAAAAATTCATAAAGGAATTAATTGTTCTAATTGTCAAAGAAGTAATATTAAATTTGAAAGATTTCATTGTTTAGAATGTGATAATTACAATTTATGTTCTGAATGCTTTAGTAATGAAATTCATAGAGAAACAGCTCATCATTTTATTGTAAAAAAAAATTCAGAAGATAAATGGTTTGGATGTGATTTTAAAAACTTTTTTGATGAAGAAAAAATGGATAAAAAAAATATTCATAGAATATATATTATTAAAAATATTTATTTAAGTCAATTTCTTTCTTCTTGTTTACCTGAATATAATAAAAATTTATTAAATAAAGAAGAAGAAGAAGATGAATATGGAAATAATGCTCCAAGAGACCCAAATGATTTAAGAAATTTTGAAGAAGAAGAAAAAAAAGAATTTTGTTCTGTTTGTAAAAGTTTAGTTAAAACTAATTTAATTGGAAATAAAAATAAAATTAGTGAATTTATGATGATTAAATATATTCCAAATTGCCATCATGTTATTCATGTTAAATGCTGCGATAGAGCATTTAAAATTATTGGTTATGAAAAACATAATAATATCTTATTAGTTGATAAGTTATTTAATAAATGTAGAATTGATAATAAATTTATTTTCCCTGGATTAAATTCTATTAAATTTTCTTATGAAGCTGAAAAAAAAATAAGTTCAAATAATTTAAATAATAATAATATTATTAATGGAGTTTTCTTAGATAAACTAATGAGTGGAAATAATAATAATATTAATAATAATAATAATTTCTTAAATATAAATCCAGTTAAAAAATTACCTAGTAGTAGTAGTATTCAAAAAAGACAATTAATAAATAAATTATTAATGGAAGCTAATATGGATTATAATAATTATCCAGGAAATAATTATGGTTTTGGATTAAATATTCAAAAAGTAAATTTTAATATGAATAATGATATTCAAAAATTTGAACAACAAATAGAACATAAAAATACATATAATACAAGAATTAAAAGTAAAAATTTATTAAATCAAATTCCTTATAGACAAGTTCAAAAAGTGAAAAAAATGGACAGTATTATTGCTAAAAATAATATTAATGAAAATAAAAAAGTTGAAAGAGGAAACAGTAGAAGAGAAACTAATAATAATAATCCTTTAGTTAATGCTGGAAATAGTTTAATTGTTCAAAAATATAATGCAAGACCTGTAAGATATGAAAATAATTCTTCTAAAATTTCTTTATCTCCTTTATTAATAAATTTAGATAATTTGTAAATTATTTCATGAAATTATTTTTTAATAATTGAATAATATAATATTAAATCATAATTATATTATAATAAAAAAGAATAATTATTTTTCTCTTTGTTTTAATAAATTTATGTTTAAAGTTTTTATAATATTAAAGCCAGATGAAAAGGATTAGTTCTAATTATTTATAATAAAACAATAAAATAAAAATTATCTTTTTGTTGATAAAATTTTTTTTTAGATTTGTCAATTATTGTAAAAAATAAATGATTTTTATATTTCATTCATTTATTAATAAAATATTTTTATTATCTAAAAGAGATATTTCCGAATTTGATGTTATTAATTCTATTGTTTCATTTTCTGTTTTTATTTGTTGATTAAAATTTTTATTTCTTGTCAAATATGAATTATAAAAGAAAATAAATATTTGAAAAAAAATTACCCAAATAAAACCAATAATATTATTAAATAATATATTTTTTGTTTCTTTTATGAATTCTATAATATAATATATTTCTTTATCAATATTAAAATCATAGGATTTATTAGATGCCTTTATTATTTTATTTAATAAAAAATATGATATTATTGAAAAAATGAATAATAATATTATTAAAATATTACAAATGAAATCATAAATATTTGTTGTTGTATCAGGAATGTATCTTTTGTAAATTTTTATTAAATGAGATATAAAATATAAGATTAAACATAATCTAATTAAGAAAATACTAAATGTGTTATTAAATGAACATTTCCTTAATAAAAAGACATTATCTTTAATATTTATTTTATCTTGAATATATAATCCTGAATATAAATTTAAATTAGAATTTAGAAATGGATAATAAGGAATATTAGAAATATTTACATTATTATCAATAAAAAAATCATTTGTTTTAATTGTTAAAATTAATTTAAATCTAGTGTCAAAATAATTAAAACTGTTTAAATTTTTAATAAAAGTTTTACAAGTATAATTTTCATAAATACTATCTAAAATATAAGGTATATGAAATGTATTATGTTCATATTTATTTAAACATAAATTTCCTTCACTAATGAATAAATTATTTGAAAATAATATATTTCCTTCTTTATTATTATTTGAAAATTGTAAAAATAAATTATCCTTAATTTTTATTGAATTCACATCTGAATAATTATTAAATATAATATTATTAATTGGACAAGATAATTCCTTTTTTATACATAATTTATTTTTATCAATATCAAAATATCCACAATCAGTTTCATTAATTTCTTCATAACATGACTTTCTAATAATATATTTGTTTAAATTTAATTTGGATGAAGTTAAACAAAATGTTTTTCCATATAAGTTAATAAAATTCATGCTATCTATATTTTTTATTCTTTGAGTTTTTTTAAATAATTTATTAAATAAATTACATTCACCTCTTTTAAGATAATTATTATTTATTAAACAACCTTCTTTAAATCCTTTAAAATTATAAAAAATTAAAGGATTTGAACATTCATTTCCTTTTTCAATTATATTAATATTATAAATTAAGGAAAAATTATTATTATCTATTATTTGTTGAGATAAATTTATTGAATTTTGATAAAAAGTATTTTTACTTTGATTAAAAATAAAAATAAGAATACTAAATGATAATAATCCTAGAGTAAAATTTGGAAATTTAAATTTATCCATTTAAATAAATATTTACATCATTTTAACAAATAAAATAAATATAAAAAAAATTTAATTTCATATATTTTTATCTATCTTGGATTATTTTTTTAAAATTGTATTAGAGGAAAAGTTGGAATAAAGGTTTATTTAATGAATTTTTTATAATATCTTATTTTTAATTTACACAACCCTTTATATTAATTATAATTTTCAAAATAATTATAAACACCAAAAAATAAGTAAAAAATGTATAATTAATTTGGAAAAATCATTTTAATTAAGATTATATAAAAAACAACAAGAATGAAAGTAAGATTCCTTTCAAAGAAATAAATTCACTTCCATTTCCTTTTCCATCCCCATTATTAACATTATCATTATTATTATTATTAGCACTACCTTCACAAGTTTTTCCAGTAGCAATAGCTTTATGAGAATCTCCTAAAGTAACATCAGTAAATCCATTAGCTTTTAAAGTAGTTAAAGTAATAGCAGAATTACTTAAAGCACTAGTAATTGTACAAGTGATAACAGCAGCACCTGCAGTCTTAGCATTAGAAACAGCAGGCATAGAACAACTTGCAGTTGGATTACTTGGAGCAGAAAATGTTGGTGTCCATGTTGTTTTTTCTGAAGTTGCAATGGCTACTTGTCCTACAACTGTGAATGTATATTTATTATCAGCACAACTTCCTTCTGTTGTACTTTCTACAGTGAATGCATTAATTGGACAATAAAGATCAGTTAATGAAAGGGCACTTGATATTGTTGCAGCTTCTGTTGCTATTGTTGCTCCTGTTATTGTTAATTTAGCATTAGAAAGAGATGCACTTGCTATTGAACATGAAAATTCAACGTTGGAAGATTCAGAAAATGTCACTGCATCATTTTTACATGTTACTTCTGGTGGTGGAGTTGGTGACGTCATTGTCAGTACCACTGTAACATCTTTTCCAAGATCAGCTGTTGTGGTTCCTTTTAATTTAAAAGAGAAAGTAGATTCTGTACATGAGGGATCTGATATTGATGTTAAGGTAACACCACAATTTGAAAATATGAAAAGAATTAAAAGAGAAATGATTTGGAATTTCATTTTTTTCTATTTTAATATTTACTCTAATTTAGATATTAAATAATTTTCATGAACTTTTAATTGTGTTACTATTGTTTTATTTTTCAGTTTCATTGTTTTTTAATAGATGAAAACTGAAATTCACAAAATTTTCAAATATTTTTTGGTTTCAAAATATATTATTATCAAAAAATTTTACTTATAAAATTGTAGATATTAAACTCATCTAAACCTTAACTAAAAATTAATTATTGTTGTCTTTTATATATGTTTATTTGGACTAATATAAATTGAAATTATGATTAATAATTTTCATAAAGAATTTATCAATTAAATATTACAAATAATTTATGTTTATTGAAAAAATAAATATTCTAAATTTATATTTTAAAAATTATCCTTTCGAAATTTCATATTTTATTTATTATTTTTCAAAATAAATTTATTTTTATAATTAAGAATTATTAAAAAAAAAAGTTTAATTAAAAATATATATATATTATGGAAAATAAATCTAATGATGAAGAAAAAAACAAAATGCCACAGATAGATAAACACGACATAGAAAAATGTATAGAAAATTTTAAAATAATAATAGAAAATAGTTATGATATTCCAAATATAACAGAAAATATAATTGAATTAGCATTTAATGGTGTTTTAGGAGTGAATCATTTAAGAGCAACAGGATGGAAAATATTATTAAATTATTTTCCATCAGATTCAGAAAGTTCAATATATAATTGGGTAAATGAAACAAAAGAAAAAAGAAAATTATATCATAAAAAATTAAAAGAATTAACATCTTTAAATAAATTTAGTGGAGATCCTTTAGGAGCAAATTCAAATAATATAGGTTGGAATTCATTTTTTGAAGATGGTGAAATTAAAAAATTAATATCTCTTGATATTAATAGAACATATCAAGATAAAGAATTATTTTGTAATTCAAAAATAAAAGAAATTGAAAATAATATTTTAACAGTTTGGACAAAAGAAAATAAAATTCCAGGTTATAAACAAGGAATAAATGAAATTTTAGCAATGTTAATTTATTCTATTTATCCTTATTATATTGAAAGTCCTATTAAAAAATTTAATGATGATTATTTAAATAATTTATTATCTTCTCCTGAAGAAAATTATAGAGAATTATATTATTTTTTTCATGATGAAAAAGAATTAGAAAGTGATTTATATTATTTATTAACAAATATAATGAATGAAGGAGTGAAAAATTTTTTTTTAGATAAAGAAGAAAATGAAG
>JAJJLU010004630.1:0-10986 GCA_023807065.1 Isotricha intestinalis | reverse complement strand
TAACTTTAAATATTTATTTAATACTTATAATAAATTATATTAAATATTCTATAATTAAAATATATAAATATATTTTATATTAATATAATATAAAAATATATTCTTTAGATTTTATTTTGTTTTAAATTTATTTTATTTTAATCATATTATTGTTGCTTCCCCTAATTTTTCCAAAATTTTGGATTTTGGATTTTGCCAAAATTTAGGAATTTGGGAATTTTGTAATAAATTTTATTTCAATGATGTTATTGTTGCTTCGCTAATTTTTCCAAAATTTTGGCATTTTGGAATTTTGCAAAAAATTTTATTTTTTACTGGAACAGATAAATAAAATGAAAATTTTTAATAAGATATCACGGGAAGCAGAATAAATAAATACAGAAAACAAAAATGATGAAAATGATAATGAATTAGGTAATTTAAATATCAATCAAAAATGAACAATAAATATCCTATCCAAACGCAAATAAGCCTTATTCATCAAATACTCAAATCAAAAGAACCAAATATAGAAGAATTGAAGTCTGATTTAATAAGGATGAAGAAATAAAATTAATAAATTTTATGTAATTTGTTCATTGATATGGGGATAGAACTTAAGAAAAATTTATTGATATAAAAAGAATATAAATGATGAAAAAAACATTATATGATTACTCACCCTAAGAAAGAACTAGAATATTTAATCAAAATTAACCTAAAGTCACTAGTGTTTTTGCTGATACTGATTGTAAGTTACTTATTTTAGATAAAAAGACCTTAAAAAGCTCATTTTTAACTTTGGAAATTTATTACAATGAAGTATAGGAGCCTATGTTAAACATATAAAAATTAAATAAATTTTTGTTTTTTATTTATTTTTAAATATTTAAAAAATTATTCAAATATTAATTTATTTTTTTTAAAAATAAAACAATTTAAAAAAACACATTTTTTAAAAATCAAAAATGTTAAATCAAAAAATGATAATAAACCTTTTTCTTCTGATATTATCAATATTACCTTTAATAGTTTCCCAAGGCACAATAGATTTTAGTAGATTTGAATTAGATAGTACTCCTCGTGATTTAATATGGTGTGGGATAGATAACTCCATAGCAATAATTCTAACAGATAAAAACAGTATATATAGAAGTGAAGATCGTGGAATGAACTGGAAGAAATTAAATGATATTTTTACAAACACAGGAAAAGATGAATTAGAAGAAAATGAAAATGAAATAGGAAAAGTATCATTAATAGTTCAATCACCTGCAGATAAAACTTTATTAATTTTTTTAGGAACACAAGGAATAAATTGGATTGGTGAAGAATGTGGTTTAAAAATAAAAGCTTTAAATCATGGAAGAAGAATAAATGAATTTATTTTTCATCCTACTGAAAGAAATTGGGGTTTAGCTTCTGCATTTACTTCATGTAATGATTTTGTTGGTGAACCTTGTAAAATATATCAAGAAGTTTTTTATACTAAAGATTTAGGAGTTAATTGGCATCAAATTGGAAAATATGTTGTTCAATTTGGTTGGGGAATTGTTGAACAAAGTCAAATTAATAAAGGAGTTCCTAAAGAAAGAATTTTAATGAGTTATGAACCAAGAGGTACTGGTGATCAAAAAAATACTGGTTGGAATTATAAAGTTGATTTAGTTTATTCTGATGATTTTTTTAAAACTTTTAAAGTTCTTGCATCAAAAGGAAATAAATTTCTTGTTACAAATCATTATTTATTTGTTGCAAGTGTAGTTGACCAAGAAGCACAAGAAGTTCAATTATTATTAGCTAAAACCACTCATTATGATATGATTTACAACCAATTGATACTAATCAAAAATCTTATTTAGAACATTCTTATACTTTTTTAGATCCTACTTTTCATAGTGTTTTTCTTCATATTAATCATTTTGGAGAAAATTCACCTTATGGACATATTTATATTAGTGGACCTAGAGGTTTAGGTTATAGTTTATCTTTAAAGAATAATATTCGAGGTGAAGGTAATCAATGTGATTTTGAAAAAGTTAATTCTGTTGAAGGAGTTTATATTGCTAATGTTATTAGTGGAAAATATATGAAATTAGCTGCTAAGGAGTTAGAGCAAGTTCAACAAAAGAAAAAAGAATCAATGTCAAAAGACCCTAAAAAAAATACTGGAAGTCATCATAAAAGTAATTTACAATATAAAGATTATATTAAAACAGAAATTACTTTTAATAGAGGAGGTGATTGGCAAAGATTAAAAGCTCCTGAAAGAGATAGTGAAGGTAAAAAATATAATTGTGGAAATTATTGTTATTTAAATTTATTTGGTATTTCCTCAGAGCATCCTCCATTCTATAGTGTTGATTCAGCAGTAGGATTAATATTAGGAAATGGAAATGTAGGACATTATCTTAGTAAAGAAGTTTCAACATTTTTATCTCGTGATGGTGGATTAACTTGGTTTGAAATTAAAAAAGGAAGTCATATATATGAAATTGGTGATGGTGGAGGATTAATATTATTAGCTGATGATGAAAAACCAAGTAATACAATTTATTATACTTGGGATGAAGGATTATCATGGGAAGAAAAGAAAATATCAGATGAGAAATTTTTAATAAGAAATATTATAATAGAACCAACATCACAAAGTCATAATTTTATTATATATGGTGAAAGTATGAAAGGAGGAGTAAAAAAAGGAATTTCAATAGGAATAAATTTTGGTAATGTATATGATAAATGTAAGTATCCTGATAAACCAGGGACAGCAGAAAGTGATTATGAAATATGGTCACCTTCTGATGGAAGAGCAGGAGTTGAATGTTTATTAGGACATAAAATACAAATTGTTAGAAGGAAGAGAGAAAGTAAATGTGTAAATACAGAAAAATTTGAAAGAAAAATAACTAAATTAAATTGTGATTGTACTGAATTAGATTATATGTGTGATATGGGTTATCAAAGAAGTGAACCTGGAAGTCCTTGTACGAGAATAGGAGATGGAAAAATAGATGAAACTGTTATTAATAAACCTCCTTTAGATTGTAAAGGAATTTATAAAATTTCTAAAGGATATAGAAGAATACCTGGTGATACTTGTATTAATGGAGTCAAATTTGATCCTATAGTTTTACCTTGTCCTTATAATGGATTTTTTGGGAAATTTGGGTTATTTATTTTTATTATCTTAATTCTGTTTTTTGCAATTGGAATTTATTATTTAATGGATAAAGAAGTTACTTGTAATTTTGATTTAAATGGGATTTATTCTTTATTTGATAAATTATTTTCTGAAGGAAAATCATATTCACCAGTTAATTTGGAAGAAGAAGGGAATGCTTTGTTTAATGATGCTCCAATTAAGAGTGGTTATCCTGAGGAGAACAGTGCTATTAATTTTAATTAAAATAATCGTTTTTTGGGAATTTTGTTTTTTATATCATAAATAAAGAAAATAAGATATTTTATATTAATATTATAAAGTAAATTCATAATTATTTTTTAAAATATTTTTATATATGTACTTGATTTCATCAGAAAAAGTAAAAACACATAAAATAAGTTTTGTATAAATATTTATTTTTTTCCTGTATTTCAGGGAAAATATTATATAAAAAAGAAGTCAAATATATTTTAATAGCAATGAATGATAATAATGAAATTAAAAAATAAATATTATTGGATAATCATTTTGTATAATTAATTTCTTTTTTCAATTTAAAAATATATCCTAAATTTTAGTGTTTTTATAAGAATATTTTCTATATTTCAATTTAAAATTTTAATAATTATTTTTAATCTTCTTTATTCTCAGTATAAAGATAATATAATAAGAAAAATATTATAATATCAAATAAATCATCATTCAAAATAAAATATAAAATACTCGCTTTTTTCATCATTAAATCAGAAAGCTAAGTAAATATCATATATTAACTTTTATATTAAAATCAAATAAGATCAAGTATCAAAAATTTTAATTATAAAAATTATAAATAATCATTAAATTATTTATTATGGGTTATGACTATCAAAAAATAAATTTAATTAGATTATTCTAAAAAAATAGTTTATTTGAACATCTTTAAAAATTAAATAAAAAATGAAAAAAAGATTATATAATATGAAAAAGATAAATTGAAAAAATAAAGAGTGTAAAATAGTATTACATATTTATGATTGCGAAAAAAAAATACTAATCAAATATAACATATAAATACTCAGAAGGAATAATATATAAAAATAATGAAAAAATTATAAAATTATGATTTTAAAAAAATATATGAACTTATTATTAGTGAAAATGATTGTTAAGAAATTTTATTCTTTATAATCTTCAAAAATATAATATTATGGAGAATTGCTTTAATACCGAAATAAAAATATGATTGTTTTAAAAATTCCTTGTTTAAAAAGAAAATATACTCTTTTAATAAATAAATGACAATAAATATTTGATAATTTTATTAAATAATTTTTTAAATGAAAATAATAAAGAAACACTTGTTATTTAAAAAATTAAAATTAATATATCATTTTAAACAAAAAAGAATTTAAATCTTATCGTAATTGTCAAGAGTATAAATTGTTAAAATTTGATTGATTTATTTTATTAAATAATATATATCTAAGGCATTTTTATTATCATATTTATATCATTTAATTCTAAATTTAAAAATTGTAAACATAATAACTTACTTTTAATGGAAATTAATTTATTTCAATCTATTTTGAAGTATAAATCAATTAATTTATCCATTAAAAGAATATAAGATCTCTCAAAAAGGTTTTTAGAGAATGAGAATGAAAATAAGATATTAAATACCTTTTAATTAAATTAAATAAATCATTAAATAATCACTAAAAAATTGAAAGTGACAGACTTGGGCAAGTTTAAATATTTTTTGGGATTATTAATTATTAAAATTTGTCAAGAACATATAATGAAAGAAAATAAGATAAAAATATGAACAAAATTAATTCACTGGAATTATATAACAAATGAATTATAATAACTATATCTATTATCAATAAATATAAATTATTTAAATATTTGAAAAATTTAAAACTTAAAATTTAAATAATAAAAATTTATACATAAAATAAATAACAATGTCTTATAATCTTGATGGAAAATCTTCAATTTCTAATGAAAATCCAATGTTAATTCATTATTTAATACAAAAACTTGAGTCAAGGACATATTCATTAGATAATTTAAAAAATATATTAAATTCTATTACAACTTTAGAAGAATATTATACTAATAAAAAGCCAACAATAAATTTCATTGAAGATCTAATAGAAGATTTTAAACAAGCTATTTTTGCAATTAAAGCATTACTAACTGAAAATAAAGCATTATCATTATCAAATGTTGCACAACAAGAAACATTAGCAAAACAAATTTCAGATAATATATTTTTATCAAATGAAAATGAAGATTTAAGAAAAAACAGTGATAGTTCGATAAAAAATTATATTTCAAAATCTCCAAAAAGAGAATTGTTTAAAGCTAAAGTTTCTAAATCAAAACAATTTTCAAATGCTTTAAGAAATATTGAAAATGATAAAAGAAGATTAAAAAGTGCGGTTAGATTACATTTTCATCATAATAGAAATACTTTACCAGAAAAAAGAACTAATACATATAATTATAATAGTAATAGAAGTATTGGAAATCAAACTAATTCAAATGAATTGATTATTAAAATAATGAATAATGCGGAAATATTAAATTTACTTAATCAAAAATTAGGAAAAGATGTTATTAAAAAATTAACTGATCCAAATTGTCCAAAAGATTATTTGGAAAATGTTGAACAAATTATAAATGATAATTTAAATGAAAAAATTACTAATAAATTAAAAGTACCAATGAGAATAAAAAATACAATACAAGCTAAAGTTAATTCTCCAAAAATGAATAAAAAATATAATAGTTTCAGTCATAGAAGTAATAAGGAAAAAGGAAAAAAAAATTTTGATAATATTACTAATCCTTATGGAGGTTATTTTGAAAAACCAAAATTTTTAGGAAATCAAAAAAATTATCCTAAATAATATCTTTAAAAATAGTATTTCGATATTTATTTAAAATTTTTCTGTATTAAATAAACAATAAAGTTTGGAAAATAAAAAAGATTTTTATTTATTTTAAAATTTTTTAAATAGATTGAAATCACTTTTCTATGTTTATCAAATTTTTTTTTCATTAATAATTAATTGAAAAGATTAATTAGCTTATAACATAGAATTCTAAGTAAATATAACCAAATTCATTATTATTTTCAAAATATTTAAAAGTACTCTATTTTTTTTCTTCTTTAGTTAATTATATCGTTGAAGTAGAAGAAATTTAGTATAATTGACTTTCCAATTTCTATGAAAATCCAATATTATTCTAAATAATATTTTAATCTTCTTCAGATATATTTCAATATAATTCTTTTATTGATGTTTTTATATCATCAAATCTTAAAACTCCTATATTATTAATATCAAATAATTAAACATTGATTTATATTTTTTTATTTTTTTTCATTCTTTTATTTTAAAAATCTCTTTTCCTGTTATACAATTAATTATGATTCCTTTCATTTAAAAAAATATTTCAAAATTGAAAAAAAATAAATAAAACAATTAAAATATAACTAATTAAAAAAAAAAATAACCAAAAAATAAGAAAATGGAAAAAAACTCTCTTTTCCGTGAATATTTTCCTGGATACATGGGTCACATCCCATACAAATACGAAGTAATAGGAATGACAGTAGGAGCAACAAACAACCACATAAAATCCTTATTAACAAAAGAGCCAGACTATTCTCAAATATACGTACCTTCGAACAAGGTAGACTACACATACTATAACCGTGGATACTTTAACGCAGATATGTCAAAAACGTATCCATTAGAAGAGGATAAAATATTTTCAAATCGTTCAAAAGAAGCTCGAACATGGATATCAGGTAATAAACATGTTCTTTACCCAGAGCATATTCCTGGATATACAGGTCATGTTTCAGGAATAGAAACAACAACAAAGAAAGGAAGTAATATTTTTGGAATGAGTTATGCTAAAGCTAGTAGTATTGCTGTTAAAGGTGCTTATTGTAATCAAGCTGATTTACCTAAAGACGAAAGATATATTAGTGAAATGAAAGATAAATTTGTAAGACCTAAAACAAGAAGTGTTCAAGAAGAAAGAATTTTAAGAGAACATGATGAAGCTTTAAAACCTAAAATAATTGTCACTAGTGAACAAGATGAAAAAATGTTAATGGGATTAAGTGATTCTTTTAAAAGAGCAGTTACTTTTAATAGAAAAAAAATCGTAGATGCACCTTATATTGTTGGATATGGAGGATTTAGAAAAGGAGTTATTTCTGATGGAATGTATGGAAAAAGTTTTAGGACTGAAAGTATTAAATCAATTAATAAGATTTAAACTCATTGATTTATTTTTTTTTTGTTTTTCATTTATGGAATTTTTTTATTTAAAAAGGAATTGATTTAGAAATATAAAATATTTTTTTTTTATAATATTATGAGATAAACTTTTTTATAATTAATGTTAATATTTTATTAAAGTTTTAAACAATAATATTTTGAGTAAATAAAGTAAAATGTTGAACTATAGTCCAAAAAAAAATAAAAATATAATAAAAATTGCTCAAAATAAACAAAATCATTTTTTAAAATTTAAAAGATAAAATAAATCAAAATTTAATAAATCCTAATAGGTTCATTTTTTAAATATAAGAATAATGAGATTATTTTTAACCACCAATTATCGAAGATTTATATATAAATAGTTAATAAAATTAAAATTGATAATTGTAATATATTCTAAAGATAAAGAAATAGCTTTGGAAAAAAAGAATAAATTCCAATCAAAGAAAAAAGTTCATTAAGATATTGTAAAGTATATCTTTTATAATGAAAATATTATTTAATGCTCTATTGATAATATTGTAAATTTGGAAATTGAATAATGAATTATATTTCAATATTTACAATGTCAAATCAATTTTATATTTGGAAGATAAAACACTTTAATTCAATGCTTTTAAATATTTTATATACCAATGATACTTTAAGTAGATTGATTGAATCAAATTATTTTTGAATTTAATTTAGTATTTAATAATAGTTATATTCAAATCCATAAATAGAATTGTATTTAAAAATTGGAAATGATTTAAATAAGAAGAAATTTTGATTTTTAATCATTGGATATTAAAGTAAAAATATAAGAAATAAAAATTACTCTGAGTTTAAAAAAAATAAATATTTATTTAAATAATAAAATTATAATGTCACTACTACCTAGAATTCAGAAACTTTCAATATCTTCATTATTTGAGTCTGAGAAAAGTCCAAAAAAAATAATTCCTAAAAAAAAATTTTTAAATATACCTCTAAATAAAAATATTTTATCAAGGAATATGGAAAATTCATATGAAGAAAATAAAAACAATAAGAATAATTTGAAAACTTCTTTAAGTCATATTAAAAATTGTTTATCATCTACCAATAGAAAAAAAGAAGTTAAAATGACATCTACAAACACTCAAACTCAATTTGAAGATTTCTCAAAAAATATAAATATTTTTTCTGAAGTTTCATATACAAATTTATATAAAGGAAGAAAATATTTACCAAAATATAATAGAACAATTTTAAGTAATGAATTTTTAAAAAATCATTTTTTTCATCATCCTTCAAATAGTAAAAATTATTATGTTAATAGTAATTATCTTAGATTCAATAATAATCATACGAAACATATAGTTTCAGATGATATTTCTTTAGTTGGAATTCTACAAAACCAAACAAATAGTAATTTTAATAATAAATATAATTTAAAATATTGGACTAATAATAAAAAGAAAAAAGAACAAATTAAACAATGTTTTAATTTAATTAAAAAAGGAATAAATTTAAATGATATTGATATTTTATTAAATGGTCGAAAAGATATTTCTTCATATAATATTCAAACAACACCTAATGCTTTGTCTGAACAAAAATTTTATAATTTATCTAATATTAAATCTATAAGAGAAAGAAAAGGAAATTCTAATTTAACTGTAAATACTTTAGAACACATTAGACCTTTAACAACAATTAATTCAAATATTTTTGCAAGTAAATATTAAATTTTAATTTTGTACTTGATAAAAAATAAAATAAATTGTATATTAAATTTTTATTTATATTAAATTTTACATTTATTATCCTTATTATATTTCATTTTTATTCATATGTTCAGAATTATTAATAGAATCACTTCCATATTTGAAATATTATCTATATTTTTATACTTTCTGCAATCATTTTATATAAACTCTATTATTTATTTACTAAAATAATGTGAGAAGTTTTACTCTTTGAAACATATAAAACAATATAATCTCTGTTATATACCAAATTTATTTAAATATTAAAATTCTAAATTTTAGAAATATTGTCTTACAATTCATTATTTTGTTAAAATTTCTTCCTTTTTTGTTCTTAATGATTTCATAAAAATATAAATTCCTTCATTTTTTTGTTGGTTGGGTTGCTTCTTTTTTTGATTATCTGTTACTTTCCTTTGTATTTTTTATCAAACAATTAATTATCTTTTTATATCTTTATTTTTTTTAATATCCCGAAATCATATTTACATTTAATATTTTTAATTTTTTATAAATTCATATTATATATTGTTTAATTATTATGAGAAGTATAGTTAATATTTATATAAATATGATGTTATTATTTTTTTGTTTTATTTGCCTTAATTTATTTGTTTTGATTTATTTTTTTTGATTTTGTAGAATTCTTCGATAAAGCTATTCATTTTTTCGTAAATTTATTCTTTTTCATTATCTTTTAAAAACCTAATTTTTGATGAATTCTTTTTAAATTAATTTTTTATAATTTTTTTAAACAAATAATATATTGAAAAATTATATATTTTCCCAATAATAGAAAATGTCCCATTCAATAATAAGGAAATTATCTTGTTTTTTCTTTATTTTATTGATTATATTAGAAATAATATCAATATCTTTAAATTCTTTTAAATTAATACAACTTTTTCACCTCTCGGATACATCAAAAAACACTTTTATATTTGACCAAAAAATATTTATTATAATAGTAATTACTTATAATTTAATATGTATATTTTCAATCTGGATTTTAGGTTTCTATTCAATTTACACAAAAAGATTAAAATTCTTATATTTTCATATAATTTTTTCTTTTTTTGCGATTTTATTAATAATATTTTACATTCTTTTTTTTTATGAGAAAAAAAATTTAATTGATTTAATATATTTTATTTTAAATATAGCAAAAGGGATTTCATATATATTAAATATTATAATGGTAATATTAGAATGTAATCATATAAATAATCAATTGAAAAAATCTTTATTAAATATTGTAGATGATAATTTAACAGATGATATGATACAAAGTATTTTAGATTCAAGTAAATCATTAGATAGTGAAAGTATTGAAAGAGAATATAAAAGACTAGCTTTTAGAAAAAAACAAAAACAAATTCAAAGAAAAAGAAGTTCAAATTCCAATTTAGAAGAAGAAGAAGAAGCAAATTCAAACTAAAAAACGAATAACTTATTTAACAATAATTTTTTTAATTATATAAATTAATATAAATAAATAAACTTTAAAAAAATAAATAATTACATTTTTAAAATAATTAATAAATAAAAAAAATAGAAAAATATTTTATGCATTATCTAAATTCCATTTTAATTTATTAATTCTAATTTTTCTACAACCTTTACTAAATTCATCAGTATTCATACAACAAGACCAAGCTTTTATTTTTTCTTTTTTAACTTTAAATTTCCCAGCATCAGGATCTGTATAAATTTTATCAGAAAATTCAAATTCTCTATAAGTTCCAAAATGACTATATTGATATTCAATCCATTGTTCATTTTTTCTTTTTCTATTTTTTTCTTTTAAATCATCTAAAGT
>JAJJLU010004629.1:0-11050 GCA_023807065.1 Isotricha intestinalis | reverse complement strand
ATGTTTGCAAAAGCTGATAAATTAAAAAAATCTAATAATAAAACAAAAAATAATGAAAAAGGTTTTTTGGGATAAATTATTTTCTCCTTTTAAATGTGGTGAAACTCATGATAATTAATATTTATAAAATAAAATAAAATAATTATTTATTTTGAAAATTAATTATTTTTTTTAAAAAAAAGTTAAAGTGAAAAATAAATGATTGTACAAAAAAAACAATAGAAATAATTTATTTAGATATTTTTAATTTAATTACAGTTTTTTTTCTCGATTGTTTATTTTTATAATAATTAATAATTCCATTTTCAACTAAAAATTCCATTTGTGTTCTTATTTCATTGAATTGTTGATTTTCTTTAAACAAAATATTATAAATTCCAAATTGTTTCTTAAATTCTGCAGCTGATAATTTCATATAAATGTTATTAATATAATCTATCAAGCTCATATTTAATATTGTTTTAATTTTTTTATTATTTTCTATCCGTTTGATAATACTTTTATTTGATGGCTTATTAATTTTTATTTTTGTAGTCCTTTTCATTGTTAATATATCTTTTATTTTCATTTGAAAAAAATCAATATTAAATTCCTTTTTAGTTTGTTTCAATAACTTTCCATCAATTTTAAATAATTTCCTTTTTATTTTCTTTTTTTTAAGAAATAAATTTAAAAAATTAAGTATTGAAGATAATGACTGAGTTTTAAGTTTATAAACCATATTATCCTTTGAAAATTTATCATGAATTTTTAAGGAATTAATTGTTTTGGGTGTTCTTCCTCGTTTTTTTTTTAAAATAATTACTGATTCTTGGGAAAAATCATTTTTAAAATTGTTAAATACTAATTTTAATTCCTTAATAATACAATCAGAATCAATTTCATTTTCTTTTAATTCTGAGGAATCAATATTTGTAGGTATATTCATTTCTAATTCTATGATTTTTTGATCATCATTAGTAAAATCATTTATTGTATTATCTATGAAAAAAGAATAGTTACATTCTTCTGTTTGCATATAATATTTTTTAAATAACATTTATTCTATATATAACATCTAAGAAAAGAATTAAGTTTCACTTTTTAAAAATATTTTACTTTTTTCTTTGATAAAATTTTATATTTTTTCAAAAAAAAAATGAAATAATATTAAATTTATAATATAAAGTGAGTTCTATAATGAAATTTTTCTTTTTAATTTGATTATTAATGTTTTTGAAAGAATTTAGTGATTTTTTTTATTTATTTTATCTTAAAAATTTAGATTAACATTACTTTAGAATTAATTAAATCAAAATCAAAAAAATTTATAGATTTATTTTCAGAATGTTTTTTACTTTTTGAGATGAAAATGAAAAATCTTAAACTTATATTTCATCAAATATATAATCAAAGAATTAATTCTTTATTATAAAGACAATTTCAATCTTTATTCTTTAATCAAACATTTTTTTAAAGATTATCTTCACTATTTTAAATTAACAAAAAATTCAAAAATCTACACTTATAATAAGTTTTTAAATATAGTATTGAAGTTAATGTTTGAAAATAAAGTTCATATAAAATAGATGAATGATTTTTTGTGATTAATTGAATTGATTGTCAAAAAATTATGTAAAATTTGTTGTTTTTAATGATGAATTTTCATTTAGAAAAAATATTTTAAAACTCAATAATATTTGAAAGATGAATTAATTTTCAGTAAGTAATCAAAGAACAAGAATTTCTATGTAAATTATTTATAAAATAATATTATAGGATAATTGGATATATTTCAGAAATATTAAGAGAATATAAATTAATAAGAGATTAAAAAAAGTTGTTTTGAAAATTCAAAGTGATAGAGTTATAATAAAGGTATTTAAATTCAGAAATCAAAAAAACAAATAAATATTATTTAACAAAATGATAGAAAAGTTAAATTAAATAATATTTAGAAGATGATAAATCAACAAATAAATAAGTTATTAAAATAAATAATTCAGATTATTCTGATTTAGAAATAATTCAAAAAGAAAAGACCAAATAATAGAATTATGAAAGATCTAAGGAACTTATTAAATAAAAGAAAGATTTATGTGAAAGATTTATTATATCAAAAATCCAAAAAAAAATTTAAACGAAATCTAAAACAAATTAAATTTTTCTTTAATAATATAAAAGTAAAATAATTTAAAATCAAAAAAAAGATAAAAATTAAATATACAATTAATTGTTGAATAGGATTCCAGAATGAAAAAAATTGATGATATTTTAAAAAAAAAAAAAGACAACCATCTCAGAATTTTAAAGAAGGAGTTTACAATTAAAAAAAGAATAGATTAAATATTTATATAAAACAAAATTTTACTTAAAAAATTTTAAAAATAACAATAATAATTTTTACTTTAACCAACCATAATCAAAGGAATTTTTTTGAATAAAAAATAAATTTTCTCTTCAATTTATAAATAATTACAATCAATTTAGTATTTCTACAATAAAAATAATTTGAAAAAATTGAATAAATTAATATTTTTGATTTTCAATTGTATTACATATGTTAAAAATGAAAACATTTTTCTTTATTATTCTTATGACACTTCTGATAAAAGAATTAAAACATGAAATAAGAAGGTAATTAAAAATTGATTTAATTATCAAATAAAATATTGATTAATTAAACAATAACTTCCTTAAATGATAATATCATTTTATATATCTATATTAATGTAAAAATGTAGAATAAAAGATAATAATATATATATATTAATTAAAATAATATTTCAATAATGAATATTAAATATTAAATCTCTGACTTATTAGGATTAATAATTTTAATTCTTTAAAAAGTATTTTTCTATTTAATAAATTAAAAAAATAATAACTCCAAAATAAATTTAATTAAAATAAAGGTTTTATTTTTGTTGAAGGAATAATAAATAATATATGTAATAATAATAATAATGAATATAATATTGTTATCAAAAAACAATTAAAAGGTATTCTTGATTTTTTCATTTAAAAATGAATAACGAATAAATAAGTATTAAAATAATATTTTAATAAAAAACAAATTTTTTCAGAAAAAAAAATCAATATATGTTCCTTCTTATAGAAAAATTTGCCATATTTGAATAAAATTTTGATTTTTAAATTATATATTAAAAATTATTTATTTTAAAAACATTGATATTTTTAAAGATGGAAGTAATATATAAATTATTATGTTTAAGATATTTAGTTATTATAATATAAGAATAATGATAATATTTAAAAAATATAAAAATAATTATATATTTTTCTCTTTGAAATTTGAAATCAGTTAATAAATGAATTAAGAAATCTAATATTATTTATTTATAGAAAATCAAATTAATTCAATTTTCATTAAATAATTTTTCACAAACTACTTTATTGCTTTATAAAGGTTTCATCATAACTCAAACCTCAAAAAAGAAACATAAAAAAATTAAAATAAAAAGCAAAAAATATAATTAAAAAATAAAAAATATAATTTAAAAAAATAATTTTAAAAAACCCATATAATAAATAAAAATAAAAAAATTTAAAAAAATGTTAAATTTCCTTATTATTATTTCCATAATATTCATATTACAAGTATTTGGTCAGCAAGTAACATTTAAAAAAACAGATTTAGATTCTCCTCCTCATGATTTAATATGGTGTGGAAAATCAAAAGATACGATATTTATTCAAACAGAGGGAGCCCAAGTATACAAATCGACAGACAAAGGAGTAACATGGATTCCATTAAATGATGAATTTACTGAAGCAGCAAAAGCAGAACAAGAAAATAAGAAAGATTTAATTGGTAAAGTATCATCAATGCAACAAAGTCCAATAGATAAATCACTTATTGTTATGATTGGTACTGAAGGCTTTTCTTGGATTGTTGAAGATTGTGGAAAAAAAGTAAGAGCTATTTTCCAAGGAAGACCTATTAATGAATGGATTTTTCATCCTACTGAAAGAAATTGGGCTTTAGTTACAGCTTATTCACTTTGTGAAGATTATGTTAATGAACCTTGTAGAATTGTCAAAGAATTATATGTCACTTTAAATTTAGGAGATGATTGGAAAATTTTAGGTGATTATATTCACTCTTTTAATTGGGGTGTTATTAATTTAAATATGATTAATAAAGGTGTTCCTAAAGAAAGAATTCTTGTTACTTATCTACCTAAAGGACATGGAGATCAAAAAGAAAATAAAAAGAAATATTCTTATAAGATTGATTTTGTTTATTCCGATGATTTCTTCAATAGTAAAATCGTTGGTGTTAGGAAAGAAATAAATTTTTGTTAACTGAAGATTATTTATTTGTTTCTCAAGTTCTTGAAGAAGAAAAACAAGAAATTCAATTATTAATTGCTAATAATACTGATAGAAGATATGAATTTCAACCTATTATAACTAATCAAAAGAGTTTTAAAGAACATTCGTATACTTTTCTTGATACTTCTGAAGATATGGTTTTTTTATTTATTAATAATATTGGATCAAGTGTTAAATTTGGTAATATATATGCTTCTGGTGATAAAGGAAAAGATTTTTCGTTATCTGTGAAAAATAATTTACAATTAAAAGATGGTGATAATGATTTTGAAAATGTTAAAAGTGTAGATGGAGTCTATTTAGCTAATGTAGTTTCAGGTAAATATATGAAATTAGCAAAACAGCAAATAATGAATCAATTAAAGGAGCAAAAAATGGCTCAGAAAAAAGGACAAAATTCCAAAAAATTACAATTATCAATAAATTACATGAATTATGCAAAAACATTAATAACACATAATAAAGGAGGTGACTGGAAGCGTTTAACAGCACCTCAATTAGATTCAAATGGGAATCCATATGATTGTAAAGATTATTGTTATCTTCATTTATATTCTTTTTCATCTAAAATACCTCAAATGTATAGTGTAGAAAACGCACCAGGTTTAATAATAGGTAATGGAAATGTAGGAAGATATATAGATTATAAATATACAAATGTAGGTTTATTCCTTTCACGTGATGGTGGAATAACATGGTATGAAATAAAGAAAGGAGTTTATATATATGAAATAGGTGATCATGGTGGCTTATTAGTTATTGCAAAATATGAAATTCCAACAAAAGTTGTTTATTACTCATATGATGAAGGTTTAACTTGGGAAGAATTACAAATATCAGATTATGATATATCTATTAAAAATATTTTAATAGAACCTTCCCAATCATCAGAACATTTCCTTGTATATGGTATTCGTAAAACAGGAGAAGGTGAGTCAAAGGGAGTAGTAATAAATTTAGATTTTTCAACATTAAAAATGCCAATATGTACAAAATCAGATTATGAAATATGGACACCAAAATCAATAACATCGAAAAATCAAAATGAGTGTCTTTTAGGTAGAAAAGTATCATATATGAGAAGAAAGAGAGATTCCAAATGTTTAAATGGAGAAGGATTTGAGAGAAAAATAACAGTTGAAATATGTTCTTGTACAGAAGATGATTATCAATGTGATATTGGTTATCATAGGAATGAACCTGGAGATCCTTGTACTCCTATATCTGATGTTCAAAATATTACAAAAAATGCTCCTCCTGAAATTTGCAATGGTTATTATACTATTTCCAGAGGTTATAGGAAAATTGCTGGAAATTTCTGTAAAGGAGGTGTTAATTATAATCCTATTTTTGTTGCTTGTCCTTATAATAAATTTTTATATGGAATTAAAATTATTTTTTATATTTTAATTATTTTTGGAATTTGTGTAGGTATTTATCATATATTTGTTAATTCTGGAATTGATTGGAATGATATTGTTAATGGATTAAAAAGTTTAAAACCTGATATTGTTGTAACTGGTAAAGTACCTCAAAATTATTTAAATATTGATAATATCGATGAAGATAATACTATTTTTGAAAATGATGATGAGAAAATTAATGATAAAAAAGAAGAAGTTGATAGTGGACAAGTTATTAATAATGTCCAAATTGAAAAAAATGATTCTGAAGAAGATAAATTAAAACAATAAAAAAAGAAAATACATTAATTGATAAAAATATTTCAAATTTTAATATTAAAATTATATATAAATTTTTTTAATGACATCCTTTTTTGTGTTTTTATTAATTTTAAAATTAAACCAATGCTAGACATTTTATTATTGAATTATAATAATAAATTCAGAGAATCACATAAATCTTAGAAATTCATTTGTTTTTTATAAAATTATATAAATCCTCAAATTTTAATTTTTTTATATTTTATTTGAAAGTTTCATATCAAAATATTAAGAATAAATAGTATAATTAATATTATCTCTAGACCCTTTTTATAAAGCTACAATTTATAATTAAGATTCCTATATATATTTTTAAAAAAATTAATTTTCTTGAAAAATGTAAATTGCTCATTTAAAATAAATATAAATTATTTATTATTTCAGATTTAATTTATATGAAATCAAATATTGTGATACAATGATAAAATATCAGGAAAAATATATTGAAAATTAGATAAATATATAAAGTTATTAAAAAATAATAAAAAGAAATGTTTTTGACCTTTTTTTAATTTATCAATTAAATAAGAAAGTCTCTTAAATAAATTAAATAAATAAAAAATAGTAATTCATTGTTTCATCACTGTAAGAGCATATATAATATTAATTCTTAATTTAAAAACAATTATAAATAAACATATAAATGGAGTTATTATTATATTTTCTTGTTTATGTATGAATATAATAAAAGTAATTAAATATTTGATAATAAAAATACAAGAAGAATATATAATTGAAAAAGAAAAGATATTTCAAAATTCATTTTACATAATTTAAATTTATCATTCATCATAAATAATTTACATCCATTGTCTTTCATTCTTAATATAATCTTTGAATTATCATAATAAAATATATTATCATCATTGTTTGAAATGTATAATACAATAAAAATCAATAATTAATATAAAATTAAAATCACCGTTTGAAAAAAATATACAAAATCATTTGAAAGTAATAAAGTTGATGTCTTATGAAAATACAAGAATAATATCATAATATAATAAATACTATATATTATTGTATTAATAATTAAAAAAAAATAATTTTACTCCTTTTCCATTTAGTTTTTTTAAATATTATTTTTTTTTCTGAATATGATTCACGGAAATCAAAATGAATATTATGATGGTGGAGATCCAGATTATGATTATGAAAAAATGAATAGACAAATGCTATTAGAATTAAACCAAAATAATAATAAAGGAAAAACAAATGAAATTAAAAACGATGAAAATTTAACCACCAAAAGTAATTTATCTACTAAAATTGATGAAGAAGATTCTAAACAATTAAATCCTATTAGCGAATTTTTTAGAATTAAAAAAGAAATTGACTCTATTGAAAAAGATATTAAATTTTATAATGAACATAAAGATTTATTTAAAGATCCTTTATCTTATAAAAAATCAATGGAAGAACTTAAAAAAATTAAAGAAGCTGCAAATTTTATTTATAATGATGAAAAATTTAAAAAATTTAGAAAGAATTATATTAATAATTCTCAAATTCTAAATATGAAAATGACAGAAAAATTAAATGAACATTTATTAAATAGAATAGAAATAATAAGTAAACTGAAATCAGATTATCCAGAACTTTATAGTAATATAGATTATAAATTGATTTTAACAAATGATAATATCAAAAACAAAAGAAAAATTCAAATTGAAAATATAAAAAATAAAATAAAAGAAATAGAATTAAAAATTGGAAAAATAGAAAATAAAAATAAAGAAGAAACACTAACAAAATTAGTATTAGAAATAAAAAGAAATTTAAGTTTATTTGATAAAAATTTTTTAAATGATTTGGATAAAGCAATGAATAATTTAAAAGATAACTTAAATGAAAATTCATTAAATCAAGAATTATACAAAATGAAACCAAGAATAGATGAAATGTATAATTTATTTAATGAAAATTTTCAAACAATAAAAGAAATAGAAGATATAATTTCAAATACTATTTCAAATATGGAATCCAATAAAAACAATCATGAAGAAATAGCATATATTATGGTTAAAATAAAAGATTTAACTAGTCAACAAGAAAAAATTGGTGTTAATATTGATGAAAATATTCAATTATTAGATGAATTAAAAAATAATATTAAAAGTAATTGTGAAATTATGAAAAAGAATATAAATATATTAAATGATAAAATTAAAAAATAATTTTTTTTAAATTGTATTCGGTGATAAAAAAAAAATTATTATTTATAAATTTATTTAAGTTTCTTGGATATTACTACTTTGTTCAATCAAAATATTATTTGTGTTATTATTATTATTAACGTTTACATCATCAAAATCAAAATCATTGAAATCTTTAATATTTTGGTTTTCTAAAATATCTTTAGGCATTGAATTATTCATTTCTTGATTTTTTTCTTCATAATCTTCTTTATTTAAATCAGGATTTTGTTTAAGCCAATTTTTATAACCTTCAATAACTTTTCTAACATCTTCATAATCATAATAAATATGTAAATTTTTAATAATATCATCATTAAATTTAATCATACTTCTAATTCTTTTTTCTTCTTTAATATCTTCTTCTTTTGCTTTTTCAGCATCATAAATTATTTTTTTTATTTGATCATAAGTTAAATTCCCATTAGCAGAAGTAACAACATGACTTTCAATTTTAGTATCTTTTTCAATTGCAGTTATAGTTAAAATACCATCTGAATCAATTTCAAAAATAACATCAATACTAACTTCACCTTTTAATCCTTCTGGTAAATTTCTTAAAGTTAATTTACATAATAAATTATTCATTTTTGTTATTATTCTTTCTCCTTCAAAAATTTCAAATATTATTTTATTTTGATAATCTTGAGTAGTAACAAAATTTTTTGTTGCTTTTATCGGAATTTTTGAACCACGTGGTAAAATTACACTCATTAAATTTCCTTCTGTTCTAACTCCTAATGTTAATTGAGTTATTTCATATATTTTAAATTTAGATATTTTTTCATCTTGAATTTTATTTGTTATTTTTGAAGCAAAAATTCCACATCCAAGTGCTACTGCTTCATCATAATCAATTATTATTTCACAAAATTCAAATTTTTTTTTTATTAATTCTATCAATTTTGGCATTTTTAAATTATCTCCTAATAATATTACACTTGTTAATTGATTAATTTCAAATTTACTTTGAGTGAAAACTTCATCTATTGAATCTAAAATAAATTGGTAATTTTTATTATTTATTGTATCAAAATCTTCTCTTGTTATTGTATAATCTAAATCATTTTCACCATCAAATGAATCAACATGAATAAAACTACTTTTTTGATAAATTAAATTTACTTTTCCTTTTTCAACTTCATTATATAAAATTAAGTTATTTTCTTTATTTTCCAAAATAATTTCTTTCTTAGCATAATATTCATTACAAAAACAATTAATACAATAATCAAATAAACATTCAGTTAAATTATCACCACCAAAATATCCATAACCACTTGAATAAATTACTTTAATATAACCTTTAGGAGAAGCTTCCATTAAACTTAAATCAAAATTAGCTGCACCTAAATCAATAACAAGATAATATTCTTTTTTCATAAAATATTTATTATGAATATAATAAAATAAAGCTGAAGTTGTATCATTAATTAAATGAATATTTTGTATTCCTGCAATTTTAGCAGAATCTATTATACTTTGTCTTTTTGAATTATTAAAATTATTTGGTACTGAAATAACCATACTTCCAACTTTTTGACTATATAATTCCTCTGAATTATCTATTGCTTTTTTTAATAAAAAGGAAGTGATTTGTTCAAATGAAACTTCTTTATTATTTACTATAATTTTTGGTCTGTCTGAATTTTTATCTTCTAAAATTTGGTAATTTAATTTAGGAATTAAACTTTGTAAATAATCAGAAGAGTATTTTTCTCCTAAAATTTTTTTTATATCATATATATTATCATTTAAATTTGCTTCTGAAAAATCTTTTATATATTCTGGACATAATGATTGAGTATGCATTACTTGATAATTATTTGAAGAATCTTTAATTTTCTCTTCATCCATATTTGGATTATCACCTTCAGGAGGAGGAATATTTATTTCTTTTTTTTTAGTAAAACTTTTTTCTTCTTCTTTATTATCTAAATATTGAATCTCTGATGAAAAATTTAAAACTGAAGGAAATTTTAATTGTTTTGTTACTGGATCTTTTATTATTTCAGACTTTTTTTTGCTTTTATTCCATATTGCACATATTGTTTTTTTTGTACCGAAATCAATACCTATTGATAAAGTATTTTCCTGATGTGATTTTTTTTCTATTATTTTTTCTCTTCCATCATTACTCATTTATATTTTTATTAAATTATGAATAAAAATAACTTTCTAAATAATAAATTATTATATATTATTTTAACACTTATCTTAATTAATTTATTTTTATGTAATAGACAGAAGAGATTTTTTTTAATATATTTAATTATATGATTTTTTGTTATTAATGATTTTTCTCAATTCATATTAAAAATAAAATTATATATGATAATACATATTTAAAAGTAAAAAAAATTTAATAAGGTTTTTAATGGTGTTTATAAGGTTAAATGCCTTTGGTTTCAAACAAATAATTTTTTTTTAAATATGTAATTGAATTTTATTTTTACTCTTTTAAAATAGTATATACAATAATTAAAAAAAATTTTAATAATTGTTTATAGTAAAAGAAAAAGAATATATTATTATATGGTTCATTAAATCAAATAAAAATGTCATTCAGTATTCGAAAATTAGTCTCTTTTCATTTCTATCACAGAAAAAGAATGATATGATATTTTTATTTATTGAAAAATAAAAAATATACTTTTAATTAATATTTTTTAAATTAATTTTACTTTCAACATTAACATTGTCTTTTTTAATATGAGTATTTAAGTTTATTATATCATAAAATTCGCAATTTTTTTTTTTAATCATGTGTTTATCTTTATTTTCTATTTATCA
>JAJJLU010004628.1:0-11076 GCA_023807065.1 Isotricha intestinalis | reverse complement strand
CCTTTTTTTTCCTTTTTTATTTTATCTAATAAACTTATACTTATTTGTTGGAAATTTCCATTATAAGTTGTATAATCAGATAAAATTATTTTATTTCCTCTTGCAACAAAAAGATAAATTATTTCAAAAGGATAAACTATACTCATTATTAAAAAATAAAAATTTTAAAAAAATAAACTATATAATCAAAAAAAAACAATAATTATAAATAATAAATATATAATTAACACAATCTTTTCTTTCTTTTTTTTATTATTATTAATTTTATTTAATTTTCCTCCTTTATTTTCATTATCTTCATTGTTCTTTATTATATAATATACAATCATTAAATGAATTTTTACCAGTATGCAGAAATAATTTTTTAGCATTAAAACTAGTTTTTGAAGAAGTTTCCCTAAAGAAAATCAAATTCACAATTATCATCGATCATTCAACTTCTTCAGTAAAATTCTTAGTTTATTTAAATCAAATTAATTAAAAAAATTAATATAAATTTATCATTGGGATTTAATTATCTTTTAAATCCTTTATCCAAGTTTCAACATCATAAAAACTTTTAAAATTAAAAATATTTTAAAAACAATCATATATATTGTTTAACTCATTTATTGCATATTCTTTCATTGCTAATGGGGAATTTCTACAAAAATATTTCTTATTAATGTTCTAGTTAATTGTCCTCATTTATCCCATATTTGAATTTAAATTATTTTTTTCTTTATTTTATAATTCAATGTAAAAAATCCTATTCCTATTTTTGATAAATAATTATTTGAAATTCGAAAAGAATAAAAAGCTTTTGAAATTGCAATAAACATTAATATTCTTCGAATATAAATCAAAATTAATATAAGAATTTTTGTTTTTTTTTAATATTTAAATTATAATTGTCATTTATATTTTATTAATTAATTATTTTTTCTTAAAAATGAAAAATGAAAAAACATTAACAACAAGGAATAATTTAGTTAAAAAAAATAATAGTAAATCAAGTAAGATTTAATTATCTTATTAGAGAAAGCATCAATAATGAAAATTATAATAAAACAAATAAAGAATTTTTTTCAAATAATAAAAATAGATATAGTACAATAAATAGTTCAAATTCATACAGAGGAAATAATTTATTTTTAAATTTTAAATCTTTAAAAGGAATTTCTATTCAAAAAGGAAATATTAAAAGCAAACTTTCATATCCTAAAACTCAAAAAATAAAACTTGAAAAAAAATTTTCAAAAGCAACAATCGATAATTCTTCTTCTTTGAAAAATTCAGGGAAAAAATATAGTTTTTATTCAAATAATAATTTGAGTATAAGAAGTGTTAGTGAATCAAAATATGAAAGTCAAATAAATTATATTGAAATAATTAAGGAAAAAGACGAAGAAATAAAAAAATTACAAAAAGAATTATTTTATTTAAAAAAATACAATTCAAATGTTAAACAAAAAAAAAATTTGAAAAATACATCAATAACAAATCAATTTAAGAAAACATCATTTGAAATAAATAATATAAGTTATTATGATAAATTATTTGAAAGTTCAAATACTCCAAAAAAAAATTATTTGAATTATAAAACAATAAATCTTTTAACTCCAAAAAAGAATAATTATTCAAAGTATGATAAAACTAAGATATCTTTATCTAAAATCAATTTAAACAAAAAAAAAAATCATTCAATTGAAATAAATAAATCAAATATTTATAATACTAATAATAGTAATATAATTATTAATGATTATAAATTTGTCTTTCAAAGTTTATTAGATAGAACAAACAATTTATTTCAAAAAATAAATGGAAAACAATAACACCACAAAAAAATGTTCAATAAAATTTTAATAAAAGATCTTTTATACCATATTAAATTGAAGATAAAAAACATTAATATAAAAATTTTAAATATTATAATTATAAAAAACAAGAAAAAATTTTTATTATATGTAAAAACCAAATAAAATATTTCTTTATTTATATAAGATTTCAAATTAATTAACAAAATAATTATAAGTTTAAAAAAAAGAATATGGAAAATTTTCAATTAATAAAACAAGAAATTTCTTCAAGTGAAGATTCAGAAACAACAGAAGAAAAATCAACGAAAAAAAAAATAAATAAAACATATAATAAATTATCATCAATGCCAGATTTAGATTCAAACATAGGTCCAAATATAAATTTAAAAATAACACAAAAACGTTATAATAATAGAAAAGAGAAAGAATATTTTTTTGAAAAAATAAAAAGAAAAAAAAAAACTGAATTATGTAAAAATTATGAAATGTTTCATGATTGTTATTATAAAAATGAATGTTCTTTTGCACATGGAATAGAAGAATTAAGAGAAAATTTTAATGAAATTCCTTCAAAAATTCAAAAATGTATTTCATTTGAAAAAAAAGGTTTTTGTCCTTTTGGAATTAGATGTAATTATATACATTATATAAAGTTTATTTTTATTTTTTATTTATTTTTTTAGAAGTGAAAGATTATTAACTTATAATTATATTCTCAAAAAAGAAGTTGCTTTTTTACAAAGAGAATTTAATAAAAAGGAAAATCTATTATTGCCTTTATCTTTATTGTATAAAAATTATTTAAGGAATTGTAAATTATTTCCGTAAGATATATTTATTTATTCTTCTTTTTATAAATATTATTTATTTTTTTAATTATTTTTTAGTCCTAGGTTATTTGTTTTTGAAAATATTTGTCCTAATCAAACAAATATTTAAAATTTTTAATCTATTAAAATTATATTTTTATTTATTGGTTATTTTTAAAATAAAAGGAGCATTTGAAATATTAATGTTATAATTGAATTTTATGAGAAATTTGATTTAATCAAATTTATAAAATGACTTTGTTAATATTAAAAATAAAAAAATTAAAAAATAATCATATATATTTATTGTAGAAAATTATCTAAAATAACACAAAGACTAAATTTTAAAGTATAATAAAAAGAAAAAGAAAAAATAAATTAACCAAAAAAATAAAAATAAAAAATTTAAAATAAATAATTTATAAAAAAAAAATGTTACCATTTAAAAATATAATTCCTCCATCAAATCCTCCAAAAAAGACAGTTAAAAAACCAACTCAAAAAAAAGCAAGACCAATATATGATGATGAAGACTCAGATCCAGATTATTATGATAATTTAGATAATGAAAGTTTTGAAAATGAATTATTAAATCAGCAAAAAAATAAAATGAAAATTCCTCGAAATAAAGGAGGAAAATTAACTTATGATGATGATGAGGATGATGATTATTATAATCAAAATTATTATAATAAAAAACAAAAAAATAAATCTTTGAGTCAAAAAAAAAATTATAATTATAATAATTATGATGATGATGAAGAAGAAGAGGAAGATTATTATTATAATAAAAAAAGACCAAATTCAACAAAAAAACCTTCTATTCAAAATAATCTTATTAATAAAAATAAAAATATTAAAAAACCCATGAATAAAAATATTAATAAACCCAAGAATAATAATATTAAAAAACCCACAGTGAATAATAACATTAAAAAACCAACAACAAACAGAAATATAAATAAACCAACAACAAATAAAAATATAAGTAAACCAAAAGTAAATCAAAATAATAAAAAAAATATAACTGAAATAAATTCCAAAAATAGAAATAATTATAATAACAATAAAATAACAAAAGGAAAAAATTTAACTGATAGAAAGAAAAAATTATATAGTGAAGAAGAGGAAGAAGAAGAAGAAGAAGAAGAAGAAGAAAAACCTAAAAAAATCACAAAAAAGGAGAAACAAAAAGAGTTAAATATAATCCCACATGGTTTTATAAGTGATGATATTGAAAATGAAGAAGAAGAAGAAGAGGAAGAAAAAAAAAAAAAATATAAAAAAAAAAAATGAAAAAATAGAAAAAAAACAAGAAAAAAAAAATCCCTATAATAATTCAAGTCTAGTAAACATAATACATAAAAATTCATATAAGAATAAATCAAAAAAAGATTTAAATAACAAAGATTTAGGAAAAATAATATTTGGGCGAACAGGATTAAACATAAATACAAAAGATGAAAAAGAGGTAAAAAAAGCAAAAAATAAATTAAGCGATTTATTTGCAACAAAAAAAAGATATCAAAATTCTGAAGATTCAGAATCAGAAGAAAACATTGTCTCATCAACGAAGAAAAAAACTCAAGAAGAAGAGACAAAAGATTTTTCAAATTTATTATCTAGAATAAACAATGTAGATTATAAAGGATATAATTATGAAATAAAAGATTCAGATTATTTTAGAGATTTCAATGGAAAAAAAATAGAAACAATATTAAACAATGAAGATGCTGCAATAAAAAAATGTGAATTAATATATAATTCACTTTCAGAAGGAGAATCTTTTGTAGATAAAGAATTTGGTTCATTAAATACAGATGGTGGAAAATTAAATAGAATATCATTATATGGAAATGGTCCAATTGGAAATATAAATCCAAGTCAAATTGAATGGTATTCAATAGGAGAAATAAATAATCAAGCTAAATTTTTTGATGATGGTGCCGAAAGTAATGATGTTTGTCAAGGTGGATTAGGTAATTGTTGGTTTATTTCTGCTTTAAGTGTCTTAGCCACTAAAGATTATCTTTTAAGAGGAGAATTTAATGAAAATATTTTAGATGATGGGATTATTGATGAAGAAGAAAATGTTATGTTATCTACTGGAGTCTATCCTCCTATTTTTCAATCTTTTAGAAAAAAAGGAATTTTCTGCTTTAAATTCTTTAAAAATTTCAAGTGGAGATATGTTATTATTGATGATAAATTACCTTGTTGTAAAATTTTCCAAAAGAATACTCCTAAAAAATTAATTTATGGGAAATGTAGATCTTGTAATGAATTCTGGGTTCCTTTAATTGAAAAAGCATATGCTAAAATTCATGGAAATTATGCATCTTTAGTTTCTGGATTTATTGATGATGGATTAGTAGATTTAACAGGATTAACAGCAAAGAAAATTTTAATAAACCAAGAAGATAGAGTAAATAAAAATAAAATGGAAGAATTATGGGATTTACTAATGGAAAATTCATCTTTATATTTTAATAAAAATGAATCTAAAACAAAGAAAGGGAAAAAAATAACAGCTAAAATATTTACAAGAAATAAATCAATGATGGGATGTTCAGTAGATCCAAATGGTAAAAAAGTAGAAATGGAAGTGATAATAGATAATCAACATACAGGAATAATGTGTGGACATGCATATTCAATATTAGATTGTTTTGAAATACCGAAACCAAAAAGTAAAAAAGCAAGAAAAACATCTCGTTTATTAAGAATAAGAAATCCATGGGGATGTAAAGAATGGACTGGTAAATGGTGTGATGATTCAGATGAAGTAACATTAAATAAAGAAAGAATTGAAGAAGCTTTAAAAGAAAAATATGAAGGAACTAATGAAAAAATTTCTGTTAGTGATGAAGATGGTTGTTTTATTATGTGCTTTTCTGATTTTAGAAGAATTTTCAATAAATTATATATTTGTGTTAATTTCCCTCCTTCTTATATTGGAATTAGATATTTTGGTAAATGGACTTATAATGAAACTGGGGGTTTACCTATTAATAATAAACCAAGTGAATTTATTGATTTTTATAAAAATCCACAATATTTTTTCTCTTTAGAAAATGATGGTAAAATTTATATTAGTTTACTTCAAAAAGATGGAAGATTATCAGGAGGAAAATTTCCTTTTGCAAATGTAGTTAAAAAGGTTTGTTTATTATTATTTAAAACTAAAGGAAAACAAAGAATAAATGATTTTAATAAAATTATTGACAAAACATTAATTGTTCAAAGAAGAGATTTAACAATGGAAAAAGAATTAAGTAGAGGAGAATATGTTATTATTCCTTCAACTTTTCAAAAAGGAGATTTAGGTGAATTTTGTATTGAAGTTTATTTTGAAGATAAATTAATGAAATCTCAAAAAGAAGAAAAATTCTCTTTTGATAGATTATCAAATTTTAAAATGGAAAAATTAGGAGGTGAACCTGCTGAGTATGAATTAATTTCTGAAACTATTGCTTCAGAAGCTAAAAGTGTTAGAGATAATAAGAAAGATTTTATTTTTGCTCAATTTAAAAATTGCTTACAAATTAATGATGATACTGATTATACTTATGGTAGAAGTTCAAGTAAATCTGAAAGTGCAGGAGAGTTTGAAGATGATTATTAAACAATCTAATTTTTTTTTTTTTGAAATCATTTAAAAAAATTTTTTTTTTATTGTATCATATTTTTTTTTTTTGGAATGTTTTTAAAGAAATTAAATTTATGCTATAATCATTATATAAAGTTTAACAAAGAATTATTTCTTTGTTCGTTTATTAATTATATTAGTAATGTTTAAAAGGTTTTTAAAGTAATTAATTTCGTTGACAATTTATACCAAAGTCTTCTATTTTAAAAAATACACAAATTCTTATTCCAAATAAATATTTAATTTTCTTTATAACTATTACCATTATTTACTAATATCTTATTTAATAGATATCCAAATTCTCTGTTTAAGACAAAGAATTTAGAAATAAGAAATAAAAGAAATTAATTTTGAGATCTTAAAATAATCTCTTTAATCATTTTTTTTATTTTATTTCGAGATTTATACAATAATTTCCTTGCTTTATTCTTCCAATTTTTTTTTAAAAAAGTAGTAAAGTTAAAATTATTAATAATAGAATCATTATTATTTTCAAGACTTAATAAAATTGATTGTTGAGAAAAATTATTATGATCTTCTAATTTATTTTCAAAATGATTATTTATTGAATAACATTCATCACAAGGAATAGTAAAAATATTATAAGGAAAATAATTATAAATTCTTCCTTCCGACATTTTTCAATTAAGTTTTTTTAATAAAAGAAATTTATGTCATGTATAAGAAAAAAATTAATAATTCAAATTATTATAATTTTCAACATATAGAATAAAATATTTTAAAAACTTTGCTAAAAAAATAATATTTAATTAATTAAAGAATATTTAAATGAAAAAAAAATAATATAAACAATTATTTATGGAAAGTATATCTAATTTATTTCGAATAAATCAAGATTTCATAATTCCAATAAACCATCAAACTTCATTTCAAAATACGTTTTCATATCTGAGAAAAAAACTTCAAGTTAAATATACTCGAAAGATTCATATAGATTCTTTATTAAAAAAAAGTAAAGGTAAATTTTTTAAAGCAGTTCATGACTCAATAAAAATTTGTTTAAATATACTTTTTAAAAGACTTCCTCAAAAATTTATAACAAATATAACAATAGAATATAATAAAAAATTTCTTCATAAAACAATAATTGAAATATATAAAGATTTTAATTTACTTCCTTCATTAGAAGATATACTTTCAAAAAATTTATGTAAAAAAGATAAGATTGAATTATTAAAAGAAATATTAAACACTAATTTTTATTCTTTATATGAAACTTATACTTCAAGTGAAAGATTTAAAAGAGATATTAATGAAGTAAAAAATAATGAAGGAAAAAGAAATGGAATTTTATATGAATTTGTAGCATCAAATTTTTGCATTTATTATTTATATAGTAAAGCTCATCAAAGAAACAATAAAAATAAAATTTAAAAAAGAAATTACTTGATTATAAAGAAACAAATTTAATATGTAAATCAATTTTTAAATGATATTAATTTTTGATTTATGTGGTTTTATATTTATAAATTTGGAGCTGTGAATATTTGGATTATTTTTTTTATATTTTTTATAAAATATTATGTTTTGGTTTTGTGTTTTCATGACATTATTTTTATATAAATAACTTTATTATTTAAATATAGAATAGTTAAAGAGTAAATTTTTTATATTAATTTAATTTTGGAACTAATTCATATTCCTTGGGAACATTATAATCATACAATAACTTTTTTAATTTCATTTGTTTAGTAATAACAGTATTTTTTTTACTTAAATAAATATCAGGTGATTTTTTTTCAATAGATTCATAATTAGGTTTATATAAACCAAGAGGAGGAATATTTGAATTATTTTGAATAAAAGAACCATTACTTAAATTAGAACTCATTTTATTAAATTCAACTAATCCTTTTAATTTTTCAGGAGCAAAAGAATCTTTAATTTCTGAATTTGATTTTATATTTGATGTTATATTTTCTGATATTAATGGCTTTCTCCATGAATATTTACTAAATTTCATTGCATTATTTTTTTTCTTGTAATAATCATAAAAATAATCATTTTCTATTTTATCTGTTTTTATTTTTTTCCCACTTAAATTTCTACTTTTTTTATTTATTTTAGTTGAATTTAATCCATTATGTTTTTTTTCTTTATGAATATTTTCTTCTGTTAAACTGTTATATATTTTATTATTATTATTTTTTTTATTATCCTCTAAAATTTTTTTTGGAGAATATCCTTCACCAATAAATATTCTAGGTTCGTTTTTTCTTATTGAATTATAATTTGGATGATACCATCCAATAGAAGGATTCTCATAAATTCTTTTCTTTTTTTTATTTTCCTTTTCTTTAGAATTACTTTTTTCTTCTTTTGATTTTACTAATTTTAATTTTTTAAAATAATCTAATCTTCTTTGTTCTTCTAATTCACATTCTTTTTTTAAGTTCTTTATAAAATGCTTATAATTTCGTAAATCAAAACTTTCTCCTAAATTATTATTATTTAAATATCTTGGAGTATTTTGCTCTGAATATAAACTTGGAGATATTCCTGTTGATTTCTTATTATTTGATATTAAATTTTTGTAAAATACATTAAATGAATTTTCTTTAAAAATTTGATTTAATTCTCCTGAATATTTTGAATATGAATCTTGTCTTTCCATTCCTCGAAAAATTTTTAAATTTTCTTTTCTGTCATTTTTATAAATAGTATCTGTCATATTTATTTTTAAATAATTTTTATAATAATTATATTTATATTTATATTTATAATTTAATTATGTTTTATTATTCCCATTGAATAAAATATTCTGTAATCATTCATTTAAATAATATAATAATTATCTTTCTCAAATAAAAAGTATTTAAATGTAAATTTTTATCTTATATTAACATAGAGTATAAATAAGAAAAACTTTTAAGTTTTTTTAAAATGTTTATTAAATATATATAAAATTAAATTTATATTATCAATAATTTGAAAATATTATAGTAAAATAAAATATTATAATTCTATATTATCATTAATTTTTTCACTATTAGAATGAGTATGACAATCTGTGGCAGCTTCATCTCCTAAAATTTTATTCATTTCATTTTTATTTGAAGGATCATATTTTTTTTGAATTAAAATATTTTGTAATTGTTGAATTTTATTATTCATTTTAATTCCTTCTTTTTCTTTTTCATATATTTTAGAATATAATTTTTTAATTGAATTTTGAATAGCATTCATTTTATTTTCAAGAATTTTTTTTGATTGCTTATAATCATTAAATTGATTTTCTAAAAAAATTATTTCTTTATCTTTAGATGAATTTTCATTGTTTAATTTTTGGATTTGTAAATTTTTGGAATTAAATTCATTATCTTGTTCTTTTAAAATCTTTTTATTTTCATTTTCAAATTGTAGTTTAAATTTTTCAATAGAACAAATTTTTTGTAAAAAATCCTCAATTTTTAAATTTTGATTTTGAAAAACTTTTTCAATGATTTCAATTTCTTCATTTGATAAAGAAATGATTTTTTTTTTTAACTCATTAATAATATTTTCATTTTTATTTTGATAGAATAAATTAATATCAGGATTTTTATTTTTTAAAGTAAATTTTCTTTTACTTTCAGAATAATTTTTTCTTAAATTTAAATTTTCTTTAAATTTTTTATAAGCTTTTTCACTGTTTAAATTTATTTTTTCCATATTTTCAAAATTTGTTTTTATTCTACTTGAATTTTCTAAAGTTCTTGTAATTTCAAGTTCTAAATTTTTTATTTTTTTTTGTAATACATTTTTTTCTTTTGTATAATTGGAAATATCAATTGTTTTTAATTGTTTAATTTCTTTTTTTAATTTTTCGTTTTCATTATCTTTTTCTTTTATTTTATTTAATATTTCTATACTCGAATTTTCAGATTGAATTTCTAATATTTTTTTTATTCTATTATTATCTTTTTGTAATATTTTAACTAATGTTTGAGAATTTTTTAATTCTTTTTCTTTTATTTTTAAAACTAATTCTGGGGAAATTTTTCTTTCTTTTTTAAATATTTTAAATTTTTTATTCGATGAATTTTTTATCATTTGTTCAACTTTAATATTTAAATCTTGTAAATTATTTTTTAAAAAATTATTTTTTAAAGATATTTTTTTTAAATGTTCTGACTTTGAATATAAATCAATTTGTAATTGTTTAATTGTTTCAGAATAATTTTTATTTTCATTATCATATTCATCCAATAATTTAACATAAATTTCATTGTAATTAATTTTATTTTGTAAGCTTTTTTCTTCCATTTCTTTTTCTTTATCTATTTCATTGTTATTATCTTTATTATTTTCATTAATTTCATTTTCATTATTTTTATTTTCATTCTCAGAAAATTCTTCTTCATTATTTTCTTCTTTATCTAATTCATTAATTTTTTCTTCTTCTCCATAATCATTACTTTTTAAAGTTTGCGATTTTCTATTATTTGTTAATTGACCTTTTGTACTTGGACCTTCACTATTTGAATCTTCTTGTACTGATTCTAATTTATTGGAATTTGTTTCTGATTCTTCCATTAATTTTTTTATGTTATTACTTTCTGTACTCATTTTTTTTTATTTTTTATTATTTTTTCATTTTATTTTAGGATATATTTATTAATCCTATGAAAGAAAAATCTGAAAAATTTAATAAGATAACATCAAATAATGAAAAATATTCCTTGGAGCTTAAAATAAAAGAGCAAAATATATTATGCATGTCTCTTTCATTTGATAATGATAATAACCAATATGAGGACTTTAAATTATATGAAGATATTAAAGAAGAGCAAGCTTACTTTAAGATTATGGACTT
>JAJJLU010004627.1:0-11114 GCA_023807065.1 Isotricha intestinalis | reverse complement strand
GAAAAAGTTGAATTTTCATTGTCTAAATTGGAATCATAATAAATTGAATGTTGATATTGCATTATAAATTTTTTTTTTTTATGATATTTATTATAAAAGCAAATCAAATAATCTCACGTTTTTTTTTTTTCATTTTGAAAATGTTCAGAGCATATTATGATATTAGGAATCGATAAAAAAGGTTTTTATAAAAAATATTTATTGAATATAATATGTTTTAAGTTTGTATGATTAATATGATTAAATAATTATTGATTTTCTAAAATTAAGTTCTTTTAAAAATGTCACTTTTTTTTGTTTTTAGTATTAATTTATTTTAATCAAATTAATTATTTTATTTATTTAATTACATTTATATTAATTATTTTCATAAAAACAAAAGATTAAATCAAAAACACTAAATAATCATTATTAATTACAAATCTTTTTTTTAATAATTATATTAATACTCTTCTGTACAATGATTCTTTTATTTATAAACTAAATTACACATAGGTATAATTATTATAAATTTAATTTTTATGAAAAATATTTAAAATTATGAAAAAATTTATATGAATAAAAAATATTATAACAGTTAAGAATATTTTAGACAGTTATTTTGAAAGAACTATCATTAATCCTTTTTTATAGTATTTTAATGTAAAAAAATTTTGTCTAAAAATTTTTCTTATTTAGAAGTAAAAAATTTTATTTCTTTTAAATGTGTTTATTACTTTAATAGATTCATATACTCATAATAATATTTTTTTATTTTAATTGTTGATTTTATTATCTATTTATTCAATATCATTTAGTTAAATATCATACATAAAAATACTTTATTAGTGAATAATTAATCATATAATATTAATAATTTAATAAATTTAGAAAAGAATTGATATTTAAATGATTATTTAAATATGAACACTAGTAAAGATGAAATTTTAATAATTAAATTAAATGAGATAAATTTAAGTATGTTATTTTTGAATTGAGGAATATAAATGAAAAATTTAACTTTATGATGAATTAAAATTTCAAACATAAAAATATAAAAAATAAGAGAAGTAATTTGTGTTAATATTGGTCAAGCAGGTATTCAAATATGTAACTCATGTTGAATATTATTTTGTTTAGAACATAATATACAACCAAATTGAAAAATGAAACTAGAAGAAATAATAGGAAAAGATAAAAATTCATTTAATACATTTTTCTCTGAAACAGAGAATGACAATACATTCCAAGAACTGTCTTTTGAGATTTAGACCCTTCTGTTATAGATGAGATAAGAACAGGTAAATATAATAAATTATATTATCCAGAACAATTAATATATGGAAAAGAAGATTGTACTAATAAATGTTCAATGGGATATTGTACTTTAGGAAAAAATATTTGTCTTTAGATAAAATAAGAAAATTAGTAGAAAAAAATGTTCTTCTTTTCAAGGATTTTTATTCTTTAATTCTGTCGGAACAGGTTCAGGATTCTTTTCTTTATTAATAGAAAAATTATGTCTTGAATATTTTACAAAAACAAGGATTAGATTTCAATTTTTCATTTCAAATATAATTGTTGAACCATATAATGTAATTTTATCACATAATGCTTTAATAGAATATCTTGATGTCTCAGTAATATTAAATAATGAAGCAATATATGATATATGTAGAAGTCAATTAGACATTAATACATCAAATTATAATAATTTAAATAGATTAATTTCATAAATTGTTTCATCCTTAACTGTATCATTAAGATTTTATGATGTATTAAACATGAATTTAACAGAATTTCAAACTAATTTAATTCATTACCCAAGAATTCTTTTTATGTTAAGTTCATATTCACCTATTATATCCCCTGAAGAAATATAAAATGAAATATTATCAGTTCCTCAAATAATAAATAATGCATTTAAAAAAGATTTAATAATGGTAAAATGTAATCCTGAATTAGGTAAATATATAGTTTGTTATATGATGTATAGAGGAGATATTATCCCAAAAGATGTAAATGGTTCAATTGCTTTAATTAAAAATAAAAATAGTATAAAATTTGTTGATTTGGTTCCTATTGGATTTAAATATGGAATAAATTATCAATCTTCTACTGTTGTTCAAGGAGGTGAAATTGGAAATGTTATGAGATCTTTATGTATGATTTCTAATTCAAATTCTATTTCTCAAGTTTTCTCAAAAATATGTAGAAAATTTGATAGATTGTTCTAGAGAAAGTTTTGCTGCTTTGGAATTTGATTATAAATAATATGATATTGAATCTAATGAAATTGAAGAAAGTGAAGATATTGAATAAATATTTGAAAATAATTTTTTAAGTAAAAGTTCAATGTTTCTTTTCAGTTAGAAATTAAATATCTTTATATCATTTACTATAGAATAAATAAATATAATAATTTTTTCAATTTTTATTTATTTCTTAATTGGAAAAAAGAAACAAAAAAAATTCAAATTTTAATAAAATAAAAGTAATTTATTGGAAACTTAAAATTTTATTCATTCAATTAAATCAATAAGATTTTGAATTCAAAAATAATAGATTTAATTTTTTTATTTGAATAAAGGAGAATTGGAATAGAAAAATATCATGAAAACATAGGTTATACAAAATAAGCATTATGAAAATTTGTACAATATTTAAATTGAATAAAAAAATAAAGGAGAATGACAAAAATAAGCACATAAAAATGAATGAATATTCTTTAATCAGATAATAAATTACCTTTAAACAATAAATATATTTTGCAAATATCAGAATAAAAAAAAATAAATAATCTTTTTTTAAAACAATTGAAAAGAAAAAAATTAGAAAGACAACACAAAAATCAAGAAGAAATTAGATTTTTAAATAAATGAGTGAAAAATAAATTTCATAAGATTGAAATAAAAATAATAAACAATTATAAAGAACCAAATTCAATTAATTAAAGAATATGATAAAAATTTTAAAAGCTTTAATAGAATTTATAATAAAAGGTTCCTCTTGTTTATAAGTAAAACATATTTTATTTTAAATCCCTTTAAAAAATATTTGGTTTTCTATACTCTAGAATATTAAAAAATATTCTATAAATAAGATCATAAAAATTAGTTGTGATAGATTGATTCATTTAATAAATTATGATTTTTTTTATAAATTAAATAATATAATTCTTATTTCATAGATTTAAGATAATCTATGAATCGTGAATCTGTGATATTGAAAATAAATATACAAATTTGGATTTAGAAATCTAAAATAAATAAATTTAAAATTAGGAATTTGGGACTGTGAATTTGGAGCTTTTTAATTTATCCCAGGAATTCAGAAATTAAAAACAAATTGCTTTTTCCAGAATGTTACAAAAAAATTTAAATTTAATGAAAAATTTAAAACATCTATGATTTTCCTGAACCTTCGTAAAAATAAAAATTAAAAAATTGATAAATCTAATTTAAATAAAGAAATTTTTTCTTTTAAAATTTAATATTATTTGTGTTTTTTTCTAGCTGTTATATTTATTTTGGAATAAGTAATTTTTTGTTTCTGCGGCTTTTCTTCTTTTTTCATCATTTTTTCCATCATTTCCATCATCTTTTTATTTTGATTTTTAATTTCATCCATTTCACCTTTCATCTCATCTATTTTATCACTTTGTACTTTATTTTGATTTATCATTTCATCCATTTTCTTTTTCATCTCTTCATTTTTTTTTTTTTCTTCATTTTTTTGGTTTTTTATTTCTTGAATTTCTAATTTTACTGCATTTAACTCTTTTTTATTGTCTTCAAAGTAATTACCTATCTTTATTGCAAAATCTTTATTGTTATTATTTATTTCTTTTATTATATTAATAGAATTATCTATTTTATTTATTATTTCCTGATTTTTATATTTTATATTAATTTCATTTTGATTTAGAATGTTTATTTTTTTCTCCATTTCTTCATATTTTTTATTATTTTCATTCATTAAATTAAGTATTTCATTTTGATTTTTTTCAAACTTTTTTTTTTCTTCTTCATTTTGTTTTAAATTTTCATCTATTATTTTTTTTATTTCTTCATAGTTTTCGTTTATACAATTTGATATTTTTTCTTCCGAACTCATTTTTTGTTCAATTATAAGATTTAGACTCATTACTTGTTTAAGTAAATCTTGTTTCTCACCATCAATTTGTTCTTTTTCTTTTGTTATTTTTTCTAAACTATTTTTAAAATCCAACGCTCTTACTTTTTCATTCTCTAAGTCCTTTTCTAATTTTTTAATTTCACTTTCGAATGCTTTAATATTTTCTGTTTGGTCTTTATTTTCTGTTTTGTTTTTATTTTTTTCTTTTTCTAACTTTTGAATTTTTTTATTCAATTCTTCTAATTTTTTTTTTGAGTTTTCTAATTCTTTTTTTAATTTTTCATTTTCTTTCTCCAACACTTTGTTTTTCTCATTAAAATCTAAGTTTATTTGTTCTTCCATTTTTTGGAGTTCTTGTATATTAGTAATCAAGTTTTTATTATTTTGGATTTCATTTTTTTCTTCTATATTTATTGTTTGTTTTTTTTCATCTTTAATCTTAATTTTTTTTATTGTTAATGGTGGCTCATATCTTGCCACTCCATAAATAAAAGCATCTTGATGATCTATATTATGTATTTTTTTAAAATATCCTTTAAAATAACAATTATATAAAGAAAGATTTTTTCCATTTTTTTCTATTATGATTAATTCTTTTATTTTTTTCATTTCTAAATTTGCATTGTTTAATAATGATTTACAATGATTCAAAATAGTATTATATATTTTATTAATGTCTGGTAAATCTATCCCTTTCTGAGAAATCTTTTTAATAATATCTTTTTGTTCAGATTCTTTATATTTTTTGTTTAGGTATGATGAAACTGATTCAAAATCACTAATACAATTTGTTCCTCTTAATACATAATCAAAATTATCATTAATAGATATAATAGCTAAATCTAATAAATCATCATAAATTGAAATAAGAAGATAATAATTTTTTATATCAAATTTTTCTATTTCCAAAAATTCTTTCTTTAATGTAATTAAAGTAGCGGTAGCTTCAGGTAATAAAAATATATTTTCATTTAAAGGTTCACTTTTTTGCCATAAAGCTTCATTGAGCGCTATTTTAATTATATTTTTTTGTTTTTCATCAAAATAGGATGGAATTGTACAAATGACTTTTTTGATCTGTTTAATGTTTTGTACTTTTACATTATTTATTAGAAGAGATAAAAATTTTGAAATTAATTTCTGTACTGTTATTTTTAAATCTATTTTTTTAAATTTTATCATTGATTCACCAAAATTTGTTTGATTTATGGAAATATCAAAGTCATTACTTTTTGAGATGTTTTTGTTTAAAAATTTAAATATTTGTATTATAGCCAATCCATTATTTTCTTTTCTGAGAGAAAAATTATTATAAGAATAATATAGATTTGAAGGTATATTTTCTTTGTCAATTTGTCTTCCCTTAACTATAGCGCCTAACTTATTATTTGTAGCTATTTGAGAAAAATTATATCCAATATAAATTGAAATACAGTCTGACATTCAACTTAATTTTAATTATTTTTTTTTTAGGATATTTAAAATTTTCCTATTAAATAAGGGTTTTTTAAATTCTGTGATATAAAAAAAAGGTAAAAAAAAAAATATTTAATTTAAATTCATTTATAAAACAAAGTAATAAAAAATAATTGGAATTTAATATTAAAAATAAAATATGATATATTAATATAGTTTTGACTAAACAATATCTAATGTGATTAAATAGATTAAAATTGATAAAATATTTTTCATTAAATTGACAATTTTTTTTCACTTTTTAAATAATTAAATTGCTATTAAATTCTTATCTATTTATTCCTATTATATATCTTTTATTTTCATTTCTTCTTAAATTCCTTTACATCTTTTTTATTTCTTAATTATTTTAATTATTGAATGGGAAATAAAACTTTAAATATTTCAATGTTTCAAAATATAAATAATATATGAAAATATATCAAGAAAAAATATTGATTATATGAACAAAAAATTTTTTTATTTCAAATTATATAAATATTATAGAATATATTATTATGAATTAAGTAATTAACTTTATTCTTTCTAAAAAACAAATTTAATTTTTTTAAATGTTAGAATAAATAGATACTAAAATTGTTTCTATTTTAAAATTCTTCTTATTTCTATTTTTACTTTAGAGATGTTGTTATTTTTTTATGTTCACTTTAATTATTAATTAAATTATTTTTTCAAAAGAATTTTCAAGGAAAATTAAAAAGAGATTTTTTATTATTGGTAAGATTGTACTTTTTTATCATAATTTTTTACAGTGAAATAATAGATTGATTTAACATAATTTATATTTTTGGATCAATCAGAAAAAAGAATAAACTCAAAAAAAATTAGTTTAAATAATCCAATAATTATCTATTCATCAATTATTTTTATTATTTGTATATCTTTTTTTTAATTCATATAAAGTTAAATTTTTTAAAAATATACTTTTAAAAGAAAAACAAAAAATATTAAATATGAACATGAATATTTTTAAATAATGAATATAATAATTAAATCAAGAAACAATTTATTTTAATTATAATATAACGGAAAAAAACAAGTTAAAATTTTAAAATGATAGCAGAAAATTTAATTTTAATAAATTTCAACGCAGTTATTAGAATTATTTGAATATTTAAAATATTTAATCTACCAGTTTCGAATGTTTTAAAATAAAAATCAATAAATATATCAACAAAAAAATAAAAATCTAATTATTTTAATATGAAAATTTTTAATAATTTTTTAAATAAAAAATATCTTTAAGAAATAACTTAATCAGTTAATGTTGTTTATTGATTGAATTATTCGAAATATTTTCATAACCTTATCAAAATAAATAGAGCATATTAAATTTTCATCAATTCTATATAATCCTTTTATTTTTTCATAATGTGTATTATTAATTTTTCCTACTAATTGATAATTATCACAATTATAAATCTTTATAACATTACTTTCACCACAACAAAAAAAAATATTTTTATGATTTAATGCACATAACCCATAGCAAAAGAATTGATTATTTATTTTATGAATTATCTTCTTTTCTGAAATACTTATGACTTTAATAACACAATCAATTGTTCCTCCACATAATATTTCATCTTTATTTAATCTACAAAGGGAATTATTTCCAAAACATTTTGCATCTTTTAAAAATTTAATTTTTTCAAAAGTAATATAATTTAAAAAAGATAATCCTTCTCTTCCAGCACAAATTAAATATTTTTCTTTACCTAAATATAAAAGAGAATCTATTGATTTCTGAATTAAAGTTGTTGAACTTTGATGAATATTTTTTTTTTTAGTGAATGAATAAATTGTAATCCAAAAATGACATGAACATACTATTATATCATTGTTAGGACAATATAATATAAAGTTTATAAAACCATTTTGAATATCTTTTATTTTTTCAATACATTTAAATTGTTCCATATTTCTTTTTTGCCAAATTTGAATTTCATTTGAACATATTGAAAAAGTGTTTTCATTTTTTATACTTACACATAAAACAATTTTATCTAATATTATTATTTGAATAATATTTAGATTTTTATCCCAAATTTTTATTGAACAATCATTAGATACTGATATTATGTTTCCAGATGGAAATATTGAAATTTGATTAATTGCTTCATTGTGACAATTTACTGAAGATATTTCTTTCATTAATATTCTTGATTCTGATTCATTCATTTTTTTATTTTTACATTTTTTGTGTATTTATAATGTTAAATTAGATTCAATTTAAAAATTATTAAATTCTATTATATGTTAATTTTTTCATAAAAATGTATAATAAAATACAATAATTTATATTGTATATATAAAATAAGTATTTTTAAATTAATAATTGAATTATTCAATAAACTTAATTTCTAAATTCTTTTTTTTTTATTCACAATACAATAAACTTTTTTTTAATTTTTGAAAATAATTTAATTAGAGAAAAACAAAATAAAGTTCTTTTGTTTCAAATATAAAAAACAAGAATAAAGATTAAAAATGTTTACTACATTTTTTAATTTTAAAAAGAAAATTAATGTTATTATTAAGAATAATGATAAATTACCTTTTAGGATAATAAAAGAAGGAAGAATACAATAAAAAAGAAATAGTGAATAATTTTTTATTTAATCCATTTTCTATATTTTAAGATTTTTATATATTTTATTAAATTTCAATCTTTTAATATCATCACTTTTTAAACAAATGAAAAATTTGATTTATAGAAGAAAAATAAAAAATTCTTTTTTTTCTTTTATAATCGAATTGTATACAATAAACTCTATTAAAATTGTTCTTAAAAGATTCAATTATTTTTTTTGAGGGAATATTAAATAATGATTCTGATTTAATATTATATTTCAAATTATAGGAAATAAATATTTCAGGATTTGTTAAAATTTTATTATATTTTTTGTTATAATATTTAAAATAATTTTTTTATTAAATAGATTATTAAAGTATATTTTAATTTTTATTATCACATATAAATGAGAATTTACTATTTTTAAATTCAAGATAAAATAATTGTTATTTAAATTATTTATTTTTTACTTCCAAATTTTTATACTACCATCATACCCACAAGATATTATTTTCCCATCTTTTAATTCAATTAAATCATAAATTTCATTCCCTCCTTCTTCTTTTATCTCATTTATTTTAATTAAACTATTATTTTGAAATTTATAATTTACAATAAAATTTTCATTATTTAAATTAGTCATACAATATAAGAAATTTCCATCATAACATTTTACAAAAGAAAATGCTTCTTTTATATCAATAATTTTATATATTTGTTCATGAGTAGAAATTATAAATAAAAGAATTCCTCCTTTATCATTATTCTGGCATATACAAAAAATATCTTTTGTTAATAAACAAATACAATCATTTATAACATTTGGATATACATCTTTAATTTCTTTCATTAAAGAATAATTATTATAATTCCAAAATTTAAGTAAATTATCCCCATTCGAAGCAGTAATAAATTCATTTTCATTAATCTTGAATATAGTTATATAATAATTGTCTTCTGATTGAAATTGAATTGATTTAAATCAATAAAAATTATTTTCTTCATTTATTTTGAAAAATTTCATTTGTTGATCGTTTGAAATTGAAATAAGTTCATTTTCTTTAAATTCAATAACTTTCACAACAAATTTTTTATGATCAGATAAAGTCTGAATAATTTCAAATTGATTTTTCCCAATTAATTTAATAATTTTCATTGTATTATCTTCTGAACAAGTAATAATTTTTCCATCTTTTAATTGAGTAAAAGAAAAAATTTTATCTTTATGTAATGACATTTTCAATTCAATTTGAAAAGAATTTACATTATATAATATTAAATAACCATCAGATGAACATGATGCTAATCTTCCATCTTTTAAAAGGGAAATTTGGTAAATTGGTCCAGAATGTGATTTAAAGATGTTTGAACATTTCAATAAAGATATATCTTTTTTAATATAATTTTCTTTGTTTTCTAATAAACTTAAAAATTTTTTCCCTTTCAAATAAATAGATTGAAATTTTTCGATTTTCTCAGAATAATTTATTTTACAATCTTTTAAATTTTGAATAACATGATAATTTAAATTATTATATTTTTCTTCGAATTCATAAGTATTTAATAATTGTGATATGAAATCAATTTCAAGTTTATTCATCTTTTTAATTTTTTCTAACTCTTGGATAATAAGATTTTTGATTTCTTCAATATTTTCAATCAGATTTTCTAATTTTTTTATTTCTGACTTTAATTTTTCTTTCTCTTGATTTGAAAAAGTAAAATTTAAAAGTTGTATAGTTTTATGTTTTTGATGTTCATTTAAACAAAAAATACATAAATTTTGATTACAGTTTAAACAATATGAAGAAAAAGTATTTGAATGTTTAAAACAAAGACAATCATATTTATTAATATCTATAAAAGTATGATTTGATATTTTTATATGATTAGACAAACAAGAATTACATAAAAATTTTTGACATTTACAACAAAATAAAAAAATATCTTTTTCTTGAGATTTATTACACTCCCCACATTTTTCTAAAAAAATTGATTTTTGTTTATTTTTATTTATAAAATCTAAAAGATCTATTGTTCCTGAATGAAGTTGAGGACATTTATAAATTATATTGATATTGTCTTTATCATAAGATATTTTTATTGAAGGAATTTGATGACATAAAAGACATCTTGGAATATTATTAGGATTGATTTCATTATTAATTATTGGAGCTGCGTTTTCTTCTACAAATTTTAACATCACACCAATCATTTATATTAATAATTAAATATTATTATTAAATTATTAAATTTATATGTTTATTTTAAAAAATAAATTCAAATTTTACCTTTTTAAAAAATGTAAATGTTACATTAAGGTTTATTCAAATTTTTCAATAAAAAAGAATATTGATTAGAATATATAAAAGAGGAAAAAGTATTTCAAAATAATAAAAGAATTTTACAAAAATAACATTATTATAAAAAGGTAACTTTTCTTTTATAATAATTATTTGGAATAAAAGTTAAATAAATATATTAGTGATCAAATGTATTAACAGAAAATATTCTATTAATTAAATTAGATGATTAATAAAAATAATTTTCATAAATTCAATTATTTTTCGAAAGAATTTAACATAAATCTTCATAATAACCTTTATTGGCTATTAAATTTAATAATTCTAAAATTTTCATTATAGAACCAATAATTTTCTCAAATTTAACACAAATATTATAAAATAAATTATCTTTGTTTTCATTGTTTTCATTTTTTTCTCAAATAAATGGACATGAAACAGAAATTCTTTTGAAAAAATTCTAAAAGAAAAAAGGCCAAAATTAATTAATAAAATTAAGGGGTAACAAATAGATAAAATATATGATTCAAAAAATATAAATATATTAATAATAATAAATAAATTTAAAAAACAGAATGAAAAAATATTAAATTTAAATTACAAATAATTATTTGTAAATTATATATTTATGCATGGGGATTGGG
>JAJJLU010004626.1:0-11120 GCA_023807065.1 Isotricha intestinalis | reverse complement strand
ACTCATCAAATCAAATTATCTATTTTTAATTTATATGATAAAGTTATGAAAGAAGATGGAAAAGTGAATAAAAACGATAATTTTATTTAGATGCTGATGAAACTCATTTATGTATGAAACTTGATAAAATTAATGAAAAAATTATGGATCTTATTAGTATTCATAAGGAATTAGAAAAAAATCAAAATACCAATAAATAAAAATAAATTTAAGAAAAAATTTTTTTAAATTTTAGGAATAAAAAATTTCTAATATTATTTTTTTTAATATTTTTAATCATCTAAAGAAGTTTCTTCTAATTTTGGTTTATTTGGAGATAAATCTTTTGAAATATTTTCAGTATAAGAATTTATATTAATATTATTATTATTATTCATATTAAAATGATTATCATTGTTAGAATTATTCATATTATTGTAATTAATATTACTATTGTTTGATTGAATACCTGACATTTCATATTGCAAGTTATTATTATTAAATTGCACTGAAGTTTGATTATTTTCATTTATGTTTGAATAATTTTCTAAAGTATTATTATTATTCCCATTTATTAGTTCATTTGCTTTTCTTTTTACTGTATTTATTCCATTTGCTGCTTTTTGACTTATACTTTGAAAAATTTCTGAATTTGTAACTTCATCTTTTTTATTCGATAAATAATTGGTAGTTGAATTTATTTTTTCATCAATATGATAATCCTTCACTTTTTTTTGTATTTTATTTCCAACATTATTTATAAAAGAACTCATTGAAAATACAAAATCATTCCAATTGTTTTTTAAATTATCTTCTTTATTCCTTTCTACTTCATCAATATAATAATTATTATTATTATATATTTGATTGATATTTTGATAATTAGAATTATTATAATTGATGTTATTATTTTGATGATTCGAATTATTTGTAGTATTTTCATTATTATTTTGATAATTAATATTATCCTCATTTAAATCAATCTTCTGAATTCCTTCCTTTAAAGAAGGTTTTTCAATATTAATTGAATTTCCTTTTGTCTCTTCTTCTAATAATTTTCTATAATAATCAGCAATTTTTGTATAATATTTGTATTCTTGATTATTTTTGGTCAAAGGAATATTATATTCACTCATTAATTTATTAAATCTTAGATTTCCTCCTAATTGTAAAAACAAAATTTCGCTTTTATCCCATTTATCAACTTCTAATGACTTAATTTTTGAAATTCTATTCCCATATTTTCTATGTTTTCTAGTACATTTTGCACAAAGTAATACTCCATTATTTATTGAAGACCAATAAGGATTTTTCCCTTTACAATCACAGCAAACTTCATTTCCTGAATTATTTAAAACCAATTCTAATTCTGGTGCAGAAAATTTACCTTCCTCATTCATTATTAAAAAAATAATTAAATTATGAAAATATAAAATTGAATATTTTAAATTTTAATAATATATTAAAAACATTTCATTAATATATCAAAATAATAATCCTTTGAAATTGATTGAACATTTAATTTAAAATTTTAGAAGAAACTTAATTTTTTGATTTTGCGTTTACCTTTTTATAAATGCTTGAATATAAAAATTTAAGTCAACAGAATTGAAATTAATGGAAAATATTTTAAAATAAAGAATATTATATTGAGAGAATTGGATTTAAAATAGTAGACAGAACAAAAAAATGGAATATCAATTTTTGGTTTATGAGAAAGCAAAGATGTATATAGAAAAAATATAATTAGTTTTAATTTAAATGTTCGAGCAGGAAAAATTCCTTTTACTAATATTAATAATATTTAAAATTATCCACTATTTTCTATTGAAAGTGATAAAAATGAAAAATTATTTTTTAAGTTTCATTAAAAAAATAAACATTTTTCATATGATGATTATGATTTTTAATTAATGATGGAAGTATTGGAATTTATTTTTTTAAATATTATATTATTGTAAAAGATCCTCAAGATGAAAAAGATAGCTCGATTATTATTCATGTTGAAGGTGTTGATTATAATTTTATTAAGTATGAAATTATAATTAATATGAAAAAAAAATCTATAAGCAAAAATCATGCTGTATTATTTTTTTTAAAAGATATCAATTATCTTTATATCAAAGATTTAGAAAGTATTAATTTGATGATAAATATAAGTCTTTTAATATTTTAAGAGATATGAATTTATAATTTTAGATTATAATTTTTCAAACAAAACAATAAAATGATATATTTTTTTCTAAATAAAAAATAAATCTCAAAATAATATTATTTTAGTCACCAAAAAAATTTATATTTTTAAAATTTAAATAAAAATAATATATAAAAAAATTATATAAATTTCAAAGAAAAAATATCAAAAAAAACTTTAAAAATTACTTAGCTAACCTTCTTTCATTCCCTTTGAAATTCTTTAACAAAACTTCAACATTTAAATGTATTTTAGGGCCAGGTTTAGTAGTTAACCATTCTCTTAAATCCAAATTTTTTTCAACAGGATCCATATTTCTCAACATGGGTTTAGAATCTAAAAAATAGCTTTCAATTTCAGTAGCTTTATCTCCATGAAGAGTCCAAGAATAAAATTCAATTTCATGATATCCAGATTTATTAGGAAGAAAATATGTACCATAACCCATTAAATCAATAGTATCAGTTTCATCTAATTTATATATTTTTACTATTATTTTAGGCCAACCTGAATACGATTCAGTTGAATAATGTAAATCAAATGGATGTGAAAAACATACAAATTCATCATCATCTACATATCCACTTTGAGTATATAATATTTTTGTACCTGATATAAATGACCAATCTTTTCCACAATTAAAATATGCTTCTATAAATATTCCATCTCCTCCTTCTGATAAATCTGATGCTCCTACTAATTGACCAAAGAAAAATACTTCAGGTTTGTTTGACATATTATTTTTATTTTTTAATTTATTTAAAGCATGGATTTAATATTTTTTCTTTTTCTTTATTTTTATTAATTTTTTTTTTGTAATATTTATTAAACACATTATACCTTTTATTTTTTAAACTAAATTTATAAATCATTTTAAGAGGAAAAAAGAAAGTATATGACAATATCATTTATATTTCTAATATTATAAGTTTTTAATCATATTTTAAGAGTTTAATATCGGTTAATATCTATTGAGTAGAATAAAAACTAGAAAAAAAAGTAATTAACATTTAATGCTATTAAACATCAAAAACTTTAAATATTCATTTAAACAAACAATATTTAATAAATAAACCAAACTTAACTAGGAAAAAGAACTATTCACCATTAAAATAAATTAATAAAAATATAAACAAAACACAATAATAAACTAAAAATTGATTATTTATTTAAACAATTTAATTAGATTAAACAAATTACTTAAAATTTGTACTCAGTGAAAAAAAACCACAACTCATTTTTTAGAGAGAAAAAAAGTGCAATAAATCATAAAATTAACAGTTTATTGATATATATTTTCTTCACAAATGAATGATTCCTATAATTAAAATAGCTTTTAAAAAATAACCACAATAAATTAATTTAAATTTTCAAATAAAAAAATAAAAAGAAAAATTTTTTGAAAAAACAATATGAGTTATGTTATTGTAAATTATCCAAAAATATTAAACCAAACAAAATTTAAACCTTTCATTATGAAAAAACAAAAAAAATATTTAAACATTTAAAAATAGATTCAAAAGGAAATGATGAGATTGGGATAAGTAAAGGTGAAGATCGTTTAAATATTGTAAACAATCTAATAAACCAATAAAAATAGGAAAAGTTAAATACTAAGTATAAGAAATTTAAGGTTCATAAAATTTAATTAATTTTAAGAAGATTAATTTAGAATAATTCTTTGAATATTATATTATTAATGAAGGAAAAAATTTATATAATCAGTAATTGAAATAAGGGTCATAACTTATTTTATTATTCAAAAGAAAATCGAAGAGAAAAACAAATAAAATTAATTTAAAATTTTATTATTTAAAAGCTTAATTATTATTCTTTTAATTCAAATAAAAAATTTATCTTGATTAATTCTGAAATTTTAAGTTATAAATGAATTAAAACTTTTGAAATAAATTAGGATTAATTATTTAAATATAATTTTAAAAATAGAGGTATTCAAATATTAAAAATATTTTTAAGTTTTATTTGTATTTATAATTCAATGTAAAATAGATTATTTTTTTCAATCTCTTTATTTTTTAATGAAAAATAACTTTAAAATAATCTTTTTTTAAGAAATATTATTTAAATACTTTGATTAAAAATAGTTTAATTTTTATTTTATTATTTAATATCAGTATATTCTTTTTTTATTATTTCAAATAAAACATTTTATATTACTAAATACAAAATTATTACTTTATTTTCTATTTTTTTCTTTTTTTATATGGCAAGAATTAAGAATATTATTATCAAAATTTGAATTTTGATTATTTAATTCTTCAATATAACTTAAAAATTCTCTTGTTTTATTTTTAATATGATCAAAGGCTAAGTCAACATTATAATTACTTATTGCTAAAAAATTTAAAGCTCTATCATCAAAATAAGTAATTAAATTCTTTGGCCAAAATTTCTCAATTTCTTTTAAAATTTCTCTTATTTTTAAATCTTTATTTACTTCTAAAAATTTTTTATAATTATATGAAGAAACAACTTTTTCTTCTTTATTTATTTTATGAGAATATAATTGTGGTATATTATTACATGATTTTATATTTTCTTTTGAACGAGGAATAAATTTTTCTTTCATTTTATTATAAAAATTAAGTTCCATAAATTCTTGAGGATTTTTTGATGAAATATAATTGGATTCTCTATATTTTTTAGTATGTTTTTTATTATTTACTAAATCAAAAAATTTATCGTTTAAATGATTTCTTAAATCATTATATAATATCGATTCTTCTTCTGGATTTTTAATACTTATAATTTCTTGATTATTATTATTATTTTTGTTTGAATTATTTAAACTACTATTTTTTGACCTTAAACTCATATTAATTATTGGATTTAAAAAATTTTTAGAATTTGATTTTTTATTATTATTATTATCATCATTATTTATATTTGAAATATTGTTTTTGTCATTTCTGTTTGTGTTTTGTGAATTTTTTTTTAAAATTGCTTTTTTTCCTTTTTTTTTTCTTCTTTTCATTTTTCTTTTTTTAATTTCTTTAATTTCCAAATTCTCATCGATAATATTATTTTCCGATTTTTTATTTTTTGAAGAATTTTCTTTTGTATCATTTTCTTCTCTTTTCTTTTCAAGATATTGAATATCTTCTTTTAAATTTTCATTAAATTCCTTTTTTTTGTCCTTTTTTTCAATAATATTTTCATATTGAGAATTATTATTTAAATTTTTTTCTTCTTTTATAATTTTGAAATTATTATTATTTTCTGGTAATTGAATATTATTATTATTATAAAAAGGATTATTTGCTTGTTTAAAAGTAATATTATTATTAACAGAATTATTATTTTGAAAATTTATATTATTGGAATCATTTTCTTCGTGATTTACATTATAATTGACTTGATAAAAATTTTTACCAATATTTATTTGTGGAAAAAGATTTTGAAAAACATTATTATAGGAATAATTGTGATAAATTAGATCAAATGGAGAAAAATAAAAATAAGGTTGAAATTGGAATTGATTTGGATATAAAATATTAATTTGAGGATTCATATTAATAACTTGACTTATTTCTCTTTGTTGTTGTATTTGTTGTTGATGAATTTGTTTATGAATTTCGGTCATTAGTTGAGAAAAACATTCTGAATTCATTGATTTATTATCTGAACTCATTGATTTATTGTTATTGTTCATTTATATTTTGAAAAAAATATTTTTTCCTATTATATCTATTACTTATATTAATAAAAATTTTGTATAAAATTTTTTTTTGATTTTTTTTAAAATAAAACAAAGGAATTTCAAACAATTTAATTTTTCTTTAAGTTTTTCAAAGTTGATTTGGAAATAAATATAAAGATAAATGATGTAATTTAAAAAAAAATATTGGAAATTAAAGACTTAATAATTTATTTCAAAATAAATCAATTATATATTAAATTCAAAATAAAAATTCATTAATTAATTCATTTGTATATCTTAATATATTCTATTTTATTATAATAAACTTTGAAAAGTTATTTAAAATAATTAAATTAATTATATTTTTTAATTTCTTTTTATTTCAAATTGCTTTATTATTACATACTATTACAACAATTATTTTTAAAGAAGAACTTGGTTTCAATTATATCAAATTCTTTAAAAGATTCGATATTAATTCTTTCTATTAATAATTTATTAGATATTCTATCAATAAAATTCACTTTAATCAATTTTTGTTTTAAATTGTTATTAAACCTATTTAAATGATTAAGATTAAATCATTATGATTATTTCCTTAAAATTAAAGGTTTTCTTTTAAATTAAAAACATTTTGTTTATTTTAATATATAAAATTGCTGCTATTATATATTTTAAATTAATTAAATAGAAATTGTGTTTTAATTTTCAATATAAATCTATCTCTATTATAATTTAATATAATTTCCTTATATCTTTTTAATTATAAATTTTAATTCTTTTTTATTTTTTATTGTAACACATTATAATACCATTTATCTTTTAAAAGAAAACCCTTGGATTCCTAAATATAATAATTTAAAAATAATTAAAAAATGGAAATTGAAAATATTGAAAAATTAAAATATGATTCAAATTTTGGAACTATTTTTAAATATCAATCTTCAATTTCAAAGTTAATTACTAATGGTTTTAATTCATTTTATTCAAATTCAAGAAACAAATGTTTTCCATTAAAACTGTTTCAATTTGAAAGAATGGTTTTCATAAAAAAATCTATTACTTTACCAAATTATATAAATAAAATAGAATTTATTGAAGATATGTATGATGAAAAAATTAAAAAAAAAAAAAAAATAACATACATTGAAAAAAATTATTTTCAAAATGGTTTTATAAATTATATTTTAGCAAAAAGAAAAAAAAATGCAGTTAAAATTTCTTCTTTTCTTAAAAGAAAATTATTAATTATCAAAACAAAAAAATGTATATTAATTCAAAAAGTAATTTCAAAAAGGAGAATACTTATAGTTAAATTACAATCAAATATTAAAGCTTTTTTAGTTAGAAAAATCATAAAAGATATATTAAATTCTAAATACGTTTTTTTTTATAGAGTATGTCCTACTTTAATTTCAAAATTAAATATTTCAGATAATTTTTATGAAAACGAAAATAAATTTTTAAAAATTTCCAAAGACAATATACAAAATATTAAGTGTCAAATTTATAAATCTTTAAAAAATATGGAAACAATAAAATTTATATATTGTAGATTATTAAATATTTATTATCTTCCATTAAAAAAATTCCGAATTATAAAAAAACAATATAAAGTTAATTTTATTGTAAATGCTCAAAAAATAATTGATTCAAGATATTATGTTGATATTGATAATAAAGGAAATTATTATAATATAATTTCCAAAGATATGATATATAGATTTAAAAAAGATAATATAGAATGCCAAAATAATGGTAATAAATTTTGGAAAAAATTTTTCAAAAATAAACAAAAAAAAAGGACAAATATTTTAGATAGTCAATCAATTTCAAATTCAAATGTAACTAATATTGAACCTTATGATATAATTAAAAATGATTTAAAACCAATTTTAAAAAATTCAACTAAGAAAAATGAATTTTTTTTAAAGAATAAAAAGAACATAAAGAATAAAAATGTGAGTTTTAATTATAAAATTTTGTATTGTAATTAAATTAAATTATATATGAATATTTTAAATTCTTTTTTGCGCAAAAAATAGTAAGAATTAAGTTTAATATATAATATAATTTAAGGTATATAAATAAACCTCTTCAAATTTCAGTCTATAAACTAATATTCATTTTTCATATTAACATATTATTAAAATTTATTGTTTAATAATTTCATAAAGTAAAAACTAAAAAATAAATTTAATGTAAAGTAAAAATACTAATTTAATTTGAGAAAACTTAAAATAAAATATCAAAAAAGGAAAATTCCCTTCATTATTTCTTCTTTTTTCTTTTCCAATTTTATCATTGCTCTAGTCTTAAGGAAGTAACTGTAGTTATATTATAATCACTCTTCAAACAAACTGAAAGTTCATTTTAAATAAAAAAAAATCCTGAAATATATTCGATATAGTTATATTCATTATGGAAACTAAAACAAATTTTCACAAAAATTTTTTATATAAAATCTTTAAAGAAAATCAGAGAAAAAAAAGATGAAAATTCAAGCTGGTTTTATTGATGAATGAAATGAATGGAAGAATTGAAAATAGTAAATTGATTTATTTGTCGATTCTTAATGTTATTTATATTGATAACAAAGGAAATTAAATATAATTCTTTATTATGATGAAGATATTTGATCCCCAAATTTAAAGGAATTTTTTTCAGTATTTTTATTTTTGTTTAATTAATTTTATTTGTTTTTGTTATTTTTATTTCATTGTTCATAGAATTTTACAAATTTTTTTATTTTTATTGTTAGTTTTTATAAAATTATTTAACTCTTATTTATTTCTTATATGTTTTTAAATATTAAATATCAATTAAAACAATAAATAATAGAAATTTAAAAAACCCTATTTACTTTTAAACATTTAAATAAAAAAAATATATTCAAAAAAATAAAGAAAAAAATGACCCCAACTGTAACCTTCTTAATCCTCTTCCTATCTTTTTTATTAGGTAAATATTCAGACAAAATCACATCCAAACTTTTCTCACGGAAAGTACGTAAAATTCCAAGACAAGCAGGAAAAAAAATAGAAAAAAAATATAATTTTGAAAACGCTGATTTAAAAATGGTATTTTTAGTTCGTGAAGACTTAAAAATGGGAAAAGGAAAAATAGCAGCTCAAGTAGCACATGCTGCTGTAGGATTATTTGATGATATAATAAGTGGAAATAATGATTATCAACAATCAGCATTAGATTATTGGAATACTTTTGGAGCCAAAAAAATCGTTTTGAAAGTTCCTAATTTAGACATTATTAATAAAGTAAGCAAACAATGTAAAGATGCAAAATTACCTTATGTAATTATTAGTGATGCTGGGCATACTCAAATTCCAGCTGGAAGTATTACTGTCCTTGGAATTGGCCCAGATTCTAGTGAAAAAATTAATAAAATTACTGGAGGATTTAAACTTATGAGTTAAATGATTTTTCTTTTGTTTATTGGTTCAGATTTTTATATTGATTTTTTTTCCTGTTTTTTTTTTTTTTTGTTTATTTAATATAATACTTTTTTTTCCTTTTTTTTTATATTTTTTTTTTAATCTTTTTTTATGTTTGAAAAAAAATACTATCTTTATATATTCATAATTTTTATTTTATTTTAAACAGAGAAAAAATGGCAAATTTAGCATCAAACGAATTTAAACCTTATTTTTCCAAAGATGACTACCAAAGATTAATAAAATCCCGTATAATTCAAAAAAATTTAGTTCATTTTCAAGGATTTCCGGATTCAATGGCAGATAAAAATTTATTAATTCAACCAGCATATTTTGGTCAATTTGGTAAAATTTTAAAAATAGTATTAGTATCAAAAAACGATGAAAACACAAAAAAAAAAACAAATTCTGCATATATAACTTTTTCAACAAATGAAGAAGCAGCATATACAATTTTAGTAATGGATTCTCTTTTAATCGAAAATAATTTAGTAAGATGTTTTTTTGGAACAAGTAAATATTGTATTCATTTTTTAAATAATATTGAATGTTATAATAAAGAAAAATGCATGTATATTCATTCAATTGCAGATGATAATGAAATTTTAGGAGTTAATTCAAAATTTGGATATAATGAACATTTAAAACTTGCAAAAAAAATAATTGGTTTTGGAAGTATTGAAAATAGAAATTATGTTATGAATTTAATTATTCCTTTTCCTACTATTTTTCCCAACATTAAATCTATTTATTTAAAAGAAGATTATTTTTCAGATAATAATACTACTTTCTCATCTCTAGGGAATAATTTGTCTTCAAGTTGGAGTAGTAAATCTAGTGATTCAAATAGAAATAATTGTTATCCTCAAAATAAAAATGATTTTACTTTATTTAGATATAAAGATGAATCTAGATTCTTTAGTAAAGGAAATAATATTAATAATTTAATGTATAATTTTGATATTTCTGATTCTTTAAAAAATTTAATTGATGATATATTTTTAAGAATTAATTTTTTTAAAAAATTTGAGCATTATTATCCTTTTAAAGAATCTATTAAAGAATTTTGTAAAAAAAAATACGAAATGAATAATGATTCATGGATTGATAATGAAATTAACAATATTGAACAAAGAGTATAAATTTTGTACAAATAATTATAAAATTTATATTCTTTTTTTTAATGATTATGTTTTAATTATATATGATTTATCATATTTATATTTATATTAATTTATTATTATCTTTGTCATTAACTTAACATTTGTTGAATAATCAGATAATTTTATCAAAATAAAAATATAGTTATTAATTATAGTAATTTTTGGTATTAATATTTTATATTAATTTAATAATAAATTAAAAACTAAATTAATATAAAAATTATTCATAAATAAATTTTTTGATGTAAAAAGATATTAAAAAGTAAATTTAATTAATCAAAAATACATTTCATAAAATATTTTGGAGAGAAAAAGCTCATTGATATTAAATATTAAAAAAATAATTTCAAAAATATCAGAAAAAGATTAATAAAGAAATTTAAAAAAAATAAATTTTTCATAAAAAACTCATTTCCCTAATTATTTTATTAAAAGAAAAAAATTTACTTTATATTTATGAATTTATAAAAAGATATAGTCTAATGATTTTAGATATTATGACTAGTAGATTGTTTTTTTTAAATATTTAATTCAATTTTTTCTTGAGGGAGGAAAAATTTATTGGTTGGATAATTTTTTTAAAAAAATTATATGAAAATAATAAAAAATTGAATGAATCATACGAAAAAAAATACAAGAAAAAAGAAAACAATTATTTAAATCGCACTAAT
>JAJJLU010004625.1:0-11129 GCA_023807065.1 Isotricha intestinalis | reverse complement strand
TGATAAGATCTTTTTTTTTTTAATATTAATTATATAAATTGATTAAATTATTGATTATTTTAAAATATACTATTTATAGAATTTACACTTCCTTGTAAGGAACATTGCAATTCGGACATCTTTTAATTTGAAAAATATATAAATTATCATTAAAACATTTACTGCAAATTTTTAAAGGACAACCACAATTAAAGCTTTTGAGAGCAGGTTCAATATTGCAAATAGGGCATAATTTTATATATTTATTTTTATCCATTGGTATAATATCCAAATTCTTATATGATTTTTTTATATATAATTTTCTATTCAAAGGAATATTATGCTTTGGACAAATTAAAGTTTGTCCTTTTTGAGGAACAGAATGTTCTCTACATATTGCACATCCACAAACAGAAAAAGAGAAAATACACTTTCTTCCACATATAATACAATTATTAGAGCCTATTGAAAATTCAGAATGTATATCTTCAAAATTAATAAATTGTTCAAATTCTGTTAAATTTGTATTTTGATTACTAACTTCATCGTTTTGCTTTTCTTTTTTTTCTTCTTTTATATTATTTTGATTATTATTATATATAATATATTGTCCAGTTGATGGTCTTTTCTTTTTAATTATTTCTGCTTTTACAATTTTATTTTTATTTAAGTTCTTTCTATTTTTCCTAAAAATAAAAATAAAAATAAAAAGAACACACATAATAAAAATTGGTAAAAACAATCCTAAAAACTTTTCTAAAAAAACTAAATATTCTTCTTTTTCACAAAAACCATATGAAATTTTAAATCCTTTTTTACAAGACATACAATCAAATTCAGAACAATATTTACATTCATTTCCAAAAATTGAACATTCTTTTAAAAAGCATTTATTGTTTATATTAATATAATCTGCTTTACATATTTTGCATTCATTAAAATTTGAACATTCTAAACAATTCGATATATTACATTTATTTAAAGTTTTTGTATTTGATATGAAAGGATTGTTATTTAATGACATTGAATTAATATTAAAAAAAAGAACATTTAGAATAAAAAAAGATAAAATTTTTATTTTGTTGAATATTTAAAAAAAAATCTTTACTCTTTTTAATATAATTAATTAATAAAAAAATAAAACAATTAAAATTCCATTATTAAAATATTACATTAAATAACCTTAAAATTTATTTTTCATTTTAATACCATAAACAAGTAAAACAATAGCAACAACAAAATAAATAATCCAATTAATTAATTGGTTTCTTCCATAATTAAATTTAATTAAAGCCATTTTGAGTAATTTTCCTTTAGTATAATCATAAGGAGGATACCTTAAATTAACAATTAATTGACTTTGATCTAAAATAGGTTTCCAATGACTCATATTTTGAAATCCCCATTTTCCATGATAAGCTCCCATTCCTGAATTTCCTACTCCACCAAAAGGGAGAAAACAACTAGAAAAGTGAATAACAGTATCATTAATATCTAAACAACCACTTGAAGTATTATCTCTTACATATTGTTTTATTTTTGAATCTGATGTAAATAAATATGCACTTAATGGTTTTTCTCTCTCATTTATATATTCTACTGCTTCTTCGATTTTATCATAGGGTGCAATATATAATATTGGACCAAAAATTTCATTTTTTGCTAATTCACTTTTTCCCATCGTTTCCAATGAATCAAAACCAAAAAACATTGGTGGTATAAATTTAGTTGATTTATCACATTGATTTATATCACCATATAATATTTTTGCTCCTTCTCCTGGATTTTTACATAATTGATATATTCTATCATAATGCATTTCATTAATTATTCTTCCTAAAAATTGACTATTAACTGGTTTTTCACCATAAAATTCAACAACTCTCTTTTGAATTTCAGCAACTAATTTAGAATAAATTACTCTATCACACATAATATATTCAGGAGAAATACAAGCTTGACCATCGAATGTATGTCTTCCAAAAAGAATATTTTTAGCAGAAATTTCAAGATTAGCGCTTTTATCAACAATAACAGGATTTTGACCTCCTAATTCTAAAATAGTAGGAGTTAAAAAAGGAGCAGCTGCTTGTGCAATGATTTTTCCTTTTGTAGCAGATCCAGTAAAAACAATTAAATCATATTTATGTTTTAATAATTCAGTATATACTTCACTTTTCCCCGCACAACTTTGAACAACATCTCCTGGCATTTCATTTAAAATCATCAAACAAACTTTACATGTTTCAGGTGACATTGATGCTGGTTTACATAAACATAAATTTCCAGCTGCAATTGCTTGGATTAAAGGAACGAAAAGAGTTAAAAAATTACAATTCCAAGCAGAAAATATTAATGTTAAACCAAATGGTTCTGGAATAACATATGAATCTGCATATCCTATAAATAATGGAGTATCACATTTTATTGGTTTTACCCATTTATTTAAATTACTGATTGCATAGGTTATTTCTTTTCTTATTATTGCATATGAATACATTGATGATATTACTTCTGATTGTCCTAAATCTAATAAATTTGATTTATTTACTAAATTTTCATACTTGTCCCATAATTCTAATAATTTTTTCAAAAGGGATATTCTATATTCAATATTTTTCATTTTATGGTTTTTTAATGATTCTCTGAGAATGTTATATTTTCTGATACAACTTTCTGAATTATCATATTTTATATTACATTCTATTGTATCTGTATTGTTTAACTTTGTACCATTTAACATAAGATTATTTTATTATATTATTTAATTTAACTCTTTCTATAAAATAATAATTTTTATTTAAATCGAAATAAATTAATTTAATCAAAAATAAAAATAAAATCAAAAATTAATAGATATCAAAAATCAAAAAATCTATAATTTGTTTATTTAATATCAACTTCCTCATCTTCCATATAAGCAACTTCCATTTCTTGAAAATTATTGTCTTCTCCTTTATTTTCTTCTTCTTTTTTATCTTCTGCATTAGGTACATTAGCTCCTTTTAAATCATCAATACCTTCTTCTTCTTTTTTTTCTTCTTCTCCTACTATATCAGGAATAACAACTTCACCATCTTCATTTTTGTTTTCTTCAGTCTCAATTAAATCATTATTATTAATTCCCATTTCTGCATCAGCTCCTTCAATTTTTGGAGGTTCAGTTTCACCTAATCCTCCTTCAACAACGGGACTATTCTCAGTTATCACTTGAGTGCTTTTTCTGGTTTTTTTCCTAATAGCATCTCTAGGATTAATTTTAATAATATAACCTTGATAAAATGGATTTTCATAATTAAGTTTATATATTCCAATTCCAGGTTCCTTTTCAGGAGTTGGGAATTTTTCTTTTAGAACTTTGTAATCAGGATGAGTTATTAATTTTATTAATTTCCCTATTATATTTTCTAATTTATTCACTAAAGGTTGTGCAGCTCTTTTTTCCTTTGGCCAATCTTCAGGATTGTCTCCAGGAGGATAAGGACTGGCTTTATCAACAGCTCTACATAATGCTTCTAGGAATTCAGGTAAAAACATATTTAAATGTTTATCGGTATATATTTCATTTTCTTGTAATCTTATAGCATAATTAAATATTAATGGATTATCTCTTACAGGATATTCGTTCACATCTACAAAACTTTGAACTAAATTATTAAATTCATCACATACCATCCAAACATCTTTTTTACGAGGTCCTTTTTGTTTTGCCCATGACATATATAAAGCATCTAATATTGGAAGATATGCTTTTAAGAAATAATCTACTTCTTCATTATAATAACGTTCCATTCTCCATTTATGATATTCAAATCCTTTTATTGCTGGATCATAATGTTGAGTAAATGCCATTTTTGTTGCTTCTAAAACATCTGTTGTTGTTTTTAAGCATGTTACATATTTATCCTTAGCTGCTTTTACTAATAAATTCATAAATTGATGTCTTACTATATTATCACTTAAATTTTTATTATTATTTTTTTTCCTATCATTAATATCTAATGCATTTGCACAAACTACTTTTTGAGTTAAATATATATTATTAATATCATATGTTTTATCACACATTCCAGGACATTTACTAATAAATTCAGTTAAAGAATTTTGTGTTATTTGCCATACAGTAAATCCACTCATTGAAGCATAATATTTATAACAATCGATAATATCTCTATATCTTTCTCTTAACATTTTTCTCAATTCTTCCAATTGAGCAGGATCTTTAAAATCTTTATTAAATAAACATCTTTCAAAATCGAAATTAAAGCATTGGTCAATATAATCTTCATCATCTCCTTCAAATTCATAACCATAATAAGCCCAAATTGAAATAGGGAAAGTCCAAGGAGTTCTAGGTTTAACAAATTTATTAATTATTTTAAGAGGTCTTGGTTCAGCAAATTTAAGTTGTTTAACGAAATTTTCATCAATAACGTTTCTATTAACTCCAACTATTTTTTTACTTACTTTCTTAACAGTAACAGTAATAATTTCATTTGGACTTGGTTGAGTGTATAAAACTTTCATTCCAGGATCATCATATTCTTCTTCTTTAATATCATCAATATTTCCTCCAGCTTGTTGAATTTCTTTTTCTTTTGCTTCTTTTTCTTGTCTTTTTTGATAAAGTAATCTAGCTCTAATGTTATTTAATTCTTCCATATATTCATCATCAAAACTAATATTAAAATATCTATTTTCATTTAAATCAACATATTCATTATTACAACCTTCACCTTCTTCTTCAATTGGAATAGTATCAATGGTGAAGAAATAACTAATTTCTCCAGGAGGACACATTCTAACTATTTGATATTTATTTCCTAAACAAAGCATTCCAAAAGGTTGATAATCATCGAAATTTAAATGAATTTTAACAATATGTGAAGTAGTATCAACAATAGGAGTTTTAGGAACAAAATTAAATTCAATTTCTCTATAACCATCACAAATCCAACATTTATTTAATCCTCTTAAATTTCGAACATTATCAACTTGACTTCTTCTCAATTCATATTCTTTACTTATAGGATAAGTTAATTGACTATTTGCAAAGAAAGTTTCTTCTTTATCATATAAAGGATGAAGAAAACCTAAAGCATCTATATTCATTTCATTACCATCAACATGCATTCCTAATATAACGTGATTATCTTTTGATTGATTTGCTAAAAATTCACAATCATTTGCTGGTAAATTATTATGGGAAATATCTAAATGAATTAAGGTTACATTTTTTTCTTTAAAATATGTTCCTAATTCATTTGCAAATTGACTTGGATTTTGAGCAGGTTCTTTTACTTTTTTTGGTTCTGTTGCTTTTGGCTTTTCTGCTTCTTTTTTATCATCTTTTTTTGCATTTCCTTTTTGGTCTAAAGGAGGTAAAAGTGGATTTCTTCTAAATGTAAATTTACCACTTTGAAGACTTTCATTTAATAAATGATTATTAAAAACTCTATTTGGATCATTTAAATTTTGATTTACTAAAGTTTCATATATTATTGGTTTTGAAAAGTTATTTCCTATATTATTCCAACCTAAATCTAATATTTTTAATTCTCGATGAGATTTTAATTTCTTTATAATTTGAGCAGCGGAATTATTTGTTATTTTATTATGACTTAAAATAAATGTTCTAAGTCCAGTACAAGTATTTAGCATTTCTACAATAGAAGGAACACCATCATCAGAAATATTATTTTGTCCAAAATTACAATTAGATAATCTATAAGTAGCATATTTTCCTAAAGCATCAGCAATTAATTTAATATTATCATCTCCTAAGGAATTTCCATATAAATTTAAATTCTCTAAATTACATTTACTATCATTAATATAATTAATTAATTCTCCAATATCACTTTCATGAATTTTATTATCGCTTAAATCTAAATCTCTAATTTTAGTTAATAATTCTTTATTATCATTAATAGATTTTAAAATAAAAGTAGTTCCATCTCCAGTTAATCTATTACTACCTAATTCAATTCCAGTAAGATGACGAGAATATCTAAGAGAACTTCCAAGAGCTTTTGCATAATTATCTCCAACTTTCTGATAATTCATTCTTAATTTAGCGTCATCTCCACTTCTTCTTAAAATACCTAAAGGATTAGGAATAATTTTTTCTTCATTAGAAGCTTTGATAAAAGCAAAAGAAGGAGTAATTTTACTTATAGGTTGTTTTCTATTTAAAATTTTAAATTTTTGATATTTGCTAAAAAATTCTTTCATACATGATTTTTCAACATAATTTGTATCTCGAAATTGAGCAAAACCATATCTTCGATCAACAGGAACTGGAATTCCAGTTGGAACTCCATTCGAACCATATTCATCTTTTATTCTTTGAATTAAGGAAGATGCGTTACTTTCATATATTTTAATTAAAGATTTTTCATTTTCTAAATTTGCCTTTTTTTCCTCTTCTTCCATTTCAATCAATTCATTTGGGTCTGTTTGAAGTCTTCCTATTGATATTCCTCCACTCCTTATTGGAGCTAATTTCTTCTTTTGAAATTTACGCATCATCATTGAAAAACGATGTGTATTAAATCTGTCATCAATGTTACCGTCGGTTTTTGAATATTTATTGTTTACTGATTCAGGAATCGTAGGAAGTGGTTTCATTTATTTTTTTAATTTAATTAATTTTTTTTCAGTTTTTTTCTTTGTTTTTTTTGATTTATATATATTTATAATTTAAAATTAAAATAAAAATTTTAAAAGTATATATTTATTTATTCTTTTTTATTTTGAATAAATTGCATATTCATATTATTTAAAATCGGATTATTCATCATATTCACATTATTATACATAAATTTATTTCTCATTTGAAGAGGATGATAATACATAGAAAGCATTGGATTAAAAGGCATAAAATTTCTATTGTTCATTCCATTATTATTATCAGTAGGATATTGATAAGAATTATTCTGTTGATTTTCATTTTTCATTTCTTCCATTTTTCTCTTTTCATCTTTTAAATGTTTCTTATAATGCATTAAAATAGAATAATTTATTATTTTTCTCCATTTTTCTTCATCTAATCCATAATTAAAATAATCTGAAGTATCATTATGTTGTTTATTTTCTCCTGAAGGATCATTTAAAAAACTTTCTATTAAACCATCTTCATTTGGATTTGTAAAAAAGATTTTATATCCATATTTTAATTGCTGTGAGTTTGTTTTATTTTGAATTTCTTTTTGATTTGTTTCATCTTTTTCAAGTTCTGTTGTATTATTATTATTTGTATTTATTGTTTTATTATCTTTTTGGTTTGATTCCTCATTTTTTTCTGAGTTATTATTGTGAATTATATCTATTTTTTTCTGTTCTTGATTCACTAATTTTAAACTATTTAAAAGAGCATCATCCATTTTAATTAAAAAAATAGATTAAATTATTAAACAACAATATAAACAAATTTTAAAAAATATAAAAGAAGCAAAAATCAAAGAGATAAATTTTATAAAACTCCTAAAAAGACCCAATAAAATCAGAAAAAAAATTAACCAAAAAAAAACTTATGCCTTTCCAGTCTTTTGATATAATTATCAATATTATTTTAGAATCAATTCATCATTAAAACAAAAGAAGAATTATAAGTTTCTTTAAGAAGGAAAATTAGTTGGATACATTTTCATATAAATAAAATCCTTAAATAAAAATTAATAAAGAATATATTATTAATCATTGGCACCTTTAATAAAATTAATTAGAAGATAATAAATTAAACTTTTAGAATCTTTATTAATATATTTCTACTATGTAAATATATAAATATTGTTATTATGGAGTTATGAAAAGTATTATTTATTATTAAGAGAAGTTTTGACATTTAATAAGATAAAAAATTCTTCTCTTGGAATATGTTCTAATATTTATTAAATATTTAATTATATAAATATGGAAAAAAATAAACCAACTTTAATCGAAAAAATCACTTTCCTAAGAAAATCAAATAAAGTAATTTTATATGAATATTTCTTTTGTTCTTTATTTGCTTTTATTTCATGGGGTTTTTTTACAATAAGATTAGGATTTCATAGTTATAATATTGCAAAAAAATATAATTTTAGATTAAGTGGATTAACTAAAGATAATACTTATTTAGGTAAATATAGAGATTTTAGTGATTTTCAATGGAAATATTTTAGAAAAAACCTTAAGTTAATTTCATATTTTGCTTTAATATTTATTTTACTTTCTCAATTTATAAAAAGAAAATTAAATTTTAATTGTTCAAAACTATTTTATTTATTTGTTGGAGTAGGTTATGCATATTATTTACATGGAAATAAAATTCTTTTTCTTTTTATTACTTTAATTTCTACTTATTTATTATGTTTAATGTTACCAAAAATAGGAAGTAATTTTTTTGTCTTTTTAACATGGATCATTTGTATTTTTGTTAAAGTGACTAGTGAAATTTATGGAGGTTATTCTTTAAAATCTCTTGGAATAAATATTAATGAATATTCTATTTTAGGATGGAATGTTTGTTTTGGTTTAAATATGTTAAAAATAATTAGTTTTAATATTGAATATAAAAATGTCTTTGAAAAAAATTTTAAAAATAATTTTATTGTAAATTTAGAAAAAGCAAAAGAACATTGTGAAAATTGTAAAAAAGGGGAATTTTGTTTAACTTGTTTAAAATTTGTAAAAATAGACTTAGAAAAATTTTCTTTTATAAATTATTTAATCTATATTTTCTATCCTCCTTTATATTTTAGTGGTCCAATATTATTATATAATAGTTTTATATTTCAATGGTATAATTTTTTAGAAAGTGAACACAAAAATTTTTTCAATAAAAAAAAAATATTATATATAATAAGAAATATTATAACATATTTTATATTTGAACTTTTCAATCATTATATTTATATAAATTGTTATCTTACAAATAAATATAATAAATTTATATTAAATGAAGAAGAAAATAATTTCACATATTTTGATTTAGCATTATATAGCTTTAACAATTTAACATTTTTATGGTTAAAATTTACTGTAATTTGGAGAATAGCAAGAATATGGTCTTGGCTTGATGGAATATTAACAGAAGAAAATATGAATAGATGTGTATATAATAATTATTGTTTCGAAGGATTTTGGAGGGCTTGGCATAGATCTTTTAATGTTTGGATAATTAGATATATTTATATTCCTTTAGGAGGAAAAAATACTAAAATATTTAATATGTGGATTGTTTTTTCTTTTGTTGCTTTATGGCATGATTTACAATTGAATTTATTAATTTGGGGTTGGTTTATTTGCTTTGCTTTAATACCTGAAATGATTGTTAAGAATTACTTTACTAAACCTCAATTTAATTTTTTACATGAAAATATATTATTTAGATTCTTAAAATATAGTCTTTGTTCTTTATATATTATTTTAATGGCTTTGGCCAATTTAATTGGGTTTGGAATTGGAAGTGATGGGGTAACTCAAATTACTATGAAAATTATTAAGTTAACTTCTTTTACGTATTTTTTTAAAATTCTAATTTTTCTTATTCCTTCAACTGTTGCTATGTTTTATGTAAGAGATATTGAAAAAACAATTTATGGAAAAAATGTTAATTATTAATTCTATATAATATTTAAATTTAATTATTTTATAATTAAACCTTTTTTATATTAAATAAAAAATGTTCAAATTATAAATAAGTTATTCTAATATCAATAAATATATTTTCATTTTTATCTTCATTAAATATAAAAAAAAGACCCAAATAATAAAAACTTTAAATATATACATATCCAAATATACAAATAAATTTTTTATATAAATTAATATAAATAAACTTATATATTTTTATCCCTATTAATTCTTAATATAAAAAAAATGTTGAAGCTTAAACTCCATTATATAATATTAATAATAACAATTAATACATCAATATCAAGTGTAACATACTATCCAGCCTGTTCAAGCACATATTTATCTTTAGTAGATGGTCTCCGAAGTATAGGTGTAGACACAAGTTTCAGTAATAGAAAGCAAATAGCACTATTAAATGGTTATACTAGTTATAGTGGAACAGCAACAGAAAACAATGAATTATTTTCCTTATTAAAGTCAGGTAAATTAATTAAATCAAAAACAAATTCAATTTCATATTATCCTCGATGTTCAGATTCTTCTTCTTCTATTACAGAAGCACTTAAAAATATAGGAGTTGATTCAAGTTTTTCAAATAGAAAAAAAATTGCTATTTTAAATGGTTTTATTAATTATTCAGGAACTGCAAGTGAAAATACTTCATTATTAAATTTATGTAAATCAGGTAAATTAATTTCAAGCATTGATTCATCTAATCAATCATCTCAATCATCTCAACCACCTCAATCATCTTTTCAAACATCTAACCAAGAAACTTCAAATTTAAATGGTAATGAAATGATAAATAAATTAATTGAAAGTTCTTATGTTAACAAAGATAAAAAAGAAACAATTAAAATTATAGGAAATTTACTTTTTGATAAAGGTTATGAAACAGCATTTGTAGCAGGAGTTTTAGGTAATGTTCATAGTGAAGCAAAAATAGGACATTTTGAAAGTTCAAATTATAAATCAAATCCAAGTGCCAAACCACAATATTTAAAATATATGGATGACTTATATAATTATAATACTTTATATTCTGGTAAAAGTATAACTAGTGTTTCATTAAGTGATTTAAATATTATAATTGAAAAATTATATAAAGATAATTGGCTAAAAGGAAAATTTGGTCTTGGATGTGTTCAATGGACTGGTTCAAGAACAAGAGATATTTTTAAATTATATCTTGAAGAAGCTAATGGAAGTGATTATATTACTTTTGAAAAAGCTGCTAAAGCTGAAGGAAAAATGATTATTAGTGAATTACAATCTTCTTTATATAATCCTATTTATAATAATTGGAAAAAAAATAATTCTGGTAATTTAAATTCGGAAAATGCTGCTTATAATGCTGGTGAACAAGTTTGTTTAAATTATGAAAAACCTATTAATAAAGAAGAGAAAGCTAAAGTTAGAGGAAATCTTGCTAAGAATTTTTATGCAGTTATGGTAAGTTAATTTTTATGTCAATATATTAAATAATCGTATATTATTTATTAAAAACCACAATTTTCAAAAACTATAAC
>JAJJLU010004624.1:0-11135 GCA_023807065.1 Isotricha intestinalis | reverse complement strand
ATATTTTTATTTTTGAACCTATTTTAATTTCATCATTTTCTAAAACATGATTATTACTAAATAAAACTCTTAATAATTGATTATTAATATTTAAAAGACAAAAAAAACCTGTTCCTACATTTTTAGTAGTTATTTGGCAAATAGCATTTTTTTTTTGAGAATATCTTTCAACTTTAGAAAAGGTAATTGGATTTATTATTCCGAATATTCCATTTTCATTTGAAAAGTTTTTATTAATATTCTTTTTTTAAAATATTTTTAAAAAAGAATAAATCTCTTATTTATTAATCTAATATATAAACATAATCAAATAATACAGAATTATTTATTTTAAATCAATAATTAAATAAGAAAAAGAATGAATTCTAAAAATAGTGTATGTAAAATAAGTGAATCAATTTTAATTATTTTAGTTTTATTGTCTTTATGTCTTCATTAGGATTTTATAACTGTTATTTAAAACAATAAAATTAAGATTATAAATATTAATTTTTTTATAAATAAAAATTAAAAATATATTTATTACTAAGTTAGATATTATTTGTTTTCTAAATTTATAATTTAATTATGATTTATATATAATTTTAGTAATTAATTATGTAAATTGAAATTATAATTATTTAAAAGACCTTAAAATCCAATAAATGTTTTCTAAATATCCAAATTTAATGATATTATTTTTATATTTTCATTATTTTTAAAAATTTAAAAAAACAAATAAAAAAGTTTTTATCATAATTACTAATTCTACATTAATAAACTAATTTAAATAATTATATATATTTTTAAATTTTATTATAAATAAAAAGATAAATATTATATAAATATTCATTTTCTTTAACCAAAGATATAATTCTAAACATAGCAGTAATAAGACATAACATTATTTCACCAATATTAGAAATTAATATACTAGTTAAAGCACCTTGTATCCAACTTTTTTGAGAACCTTTATATAAACTACAAAATAATGTTATATAATATAAAAATGAAAAAGATAATAATAAAACAATAATAAAATAAATGAAAAATCTTTTAATTAATTTAGAAAAAAATTTAAATGTTATAATTGAATATATACTCTGATCATTATATTCATGTAATAAAGAATATAATTTTGCTGAATAATCAGAAATTTTATTTAAAGTAGAAAAAATAAAAAGACTTATTATAGAAGATAAAACTGATCTTAAAATATTAGTTAATAAACTTAATCCATTATTATGATATTTTTCAGAAATTATTTGATCTGTATAAAATAAACCATTTAATAAAAAAACTAAAGATAAATTTAAAATAAATAAAGAAATATTTAAAGTTCTTAAATAAAAAGGAGTTTTTTTATATATTCCTTTTAATAATAATAGTTTATCACTTAAAATATCAAGAAATATTATAGTGAAAGGTCTTTTATCATTTGCAATTGCAAGTTTATAAGAAAATTTATTCATTATTATAAAATCATTTTTATGGTTATTATAAAATCTTTTAATTTTTTTATTCTTTTTCATTTTTGAAATTGTTCTTGAAGATGATAATGTTGAATGAATAATATTTTTTTTTTTAATATAAATAAAATCATTATTTTCATTTATATTAAGATCTGCTTTATTCTGATCTACTTTAAAAATTTTAGCTTTTAATGAAACAAATTCATATTTATATAGAGAATAAAAAGAAATAATATGACCAATAATAAAAAATGAAAATATCCAAAATCCATAATTATTTGTATAATTTTCCATTTTAAATAATAGGTTATAACAATAAACCGGTTTAATATTAATATTTTTGAAATTTGATAAAAGTTGATTTTTATTTTTTGTTTCATTTTTATTTTCATCGGTGTTGGTGTCATTACTATATTCTTCATTTTCAATATTATAATTAATATAACAATCACAATAAACAATTCCAGAATTCTCTTCAAAATTTTTATATTTACATTCTTTTAAACAAGGATTAATAACATTATAAATTTCTGTTTTTCTATCATCAAGAATTACATCATTTCCATTTACTGATAAAGAAATACAAGTATCTTGATAAATAGGAGATTCTTCATCAAATACATCATAACCTAATTTTTTAACATTTTTCACTTTTGATGAACTTAATATTATATTTTCAATTGGATTTATTAATATATACTTTTCACATATTGATATATCTAATTGTTCTCCTTTTTCATTATATATTTCATATAAAAATTCATTGGATTTCTTATTTTCATATATTAAAATTATTATTTTATCATTTTTAGATAAAGAATATTTATTTCTTATTTTTGTTTCACATTCTTCTTCTAATAATATTGTTTTTGTCATTATATTAGAATTATTATTTAAATCATATATTTGAATAGTATAATTTCTATTTATTTCTCTTATTACTTTTGGAAATAAACATGTTATATTTATTGAATTTTTATGAATTATATTAAATATCTCATCTTTTGTTTTATTTGTTATACAAATTTCATTTTTTTGAATCGTTTGACAAAATGAAGGATAAATTTCAAAATCCATTATTGCTTTATTTCCTTGTTTTTTTTTATTTTTAAATAATTGAATTTCAAATTTTTCTTTATAAAAACAATGATTATATTTTATCCCATATTTTATTTTTGATAAATTAAATATTTTATTTTCATATACAATATTATTATAATTATTCTCATTATTTTCACTATAAAAAATTAACCCTTTTAAATCATTAGTATTATCAATTGATATTTGAAAAAAATTTTCAGGAATATTTTCTAATTTTTTAATTGAAGGCTCAAATAAATTTCTTATATCAAGAGTATAATTATAATTTATTGTTGTTGATAAATCATTTAAAATAAAATTATTACAAACAAATTGATCATATATTATTTTAGTTATATTTCCAATAAAATAATCATTAATTTGATAAGTTTTATCAATTCTAATTAAACATATTGTTTGATTATAAAAAAATGTTAAATCTGACCAACATTCTTTACTAAAAGTATCCATTTGATTTTCATTATAAATATTAATTACTGAATTTACTCCATAAAATATTTTATTATATAATAAAGGAGAATTAATACTATTAATTAAGATTTGTAAAATATCATTATCACTTTTGAAAATTTTACAACTATTATTTTTAAATAAATTAATATCAGTTTCACAAAAATCAGGAAAAATAGTAATATTAATTATTCCTCTAATCATTTCAGTTTTTTTAAAATATAGTATAAAGTCCAATTTTTTTAAAGAAATATTTTCATTTACATGAAAATAATTAAAAACATAAGTTAAATGAGAAATTGAAGAATTAATAATTTCAGCATTAAAATAATAAATTATACCTTCAGTTTTATTTAATTTATCAAAACCAAATCCAGAATAATTTGGAATTAAAGGTTCAACTAAATTATCATCTAAAATTAAAGTAATATTTCTATTTAATTGACCATAATATTTTTGTTCTTTAATTCTAGGAAAACAAATATCATTTGATATTGGAGATTGATAGTTTTCTCCTCCTAAAATTTTAAAATTTGTATCATCATCATATTTATTTAAATCTCCTGTTATTAAAAAATATTTATTATTTTCTAATATTTTATATATTAAACAACAAGCTTCCCATTTTGGAATATTATTTTCATCAAGTGAAAAATTATATATATGATAATAAGAATAATTAATTGTATCATAATGTAAATATAATTCTAATTTTTCCATTTTCTTATTATTTATTTCATTCATTAATTTTGAATAATTACTCTCTAATGATATATTACAAATTGCATAATTAAAATTATTCATTTCTCCAAAAATTAAATAAGTACAATATATTAAAAAAGGAGAATCACATATTTTTATAGATTGAGATTGATTATTATGATATACTATAATATTTTTATTAGTGGTTTCTTTGATTCTAAAATAACTTTTTTCATTATTTATATAATTTAAAAGATAAGAACATCTTTCATAATGTTTTGGATTTTCTAAATTCTCGAAATGATTATAGTAATGATAGTATATTTTTCCTTTATCACATAAAACTATAAATTCAGCATTATCTTCCTCAGATATATTAAAATATCTTTCTATATCATCACATTTTAATTCAGATTCACATTCTATTAAATTATTTGAATTTTGTTTAATATATTTTAAATTTTTTGAACAATTATATAAAAAATGAAATTTACAAATAAATTGATCAAGTGGTGTTTGTGGGAAATCATCATTTTTATAAATTAGATATTCTTTATCTGATTCATCATTGTTTTTTTCAATAGTCAAAAATTTATAATTGTTTTTATCAGTTAAATAATAAATATAAGAACAATATTCCCAATTTTCCCAATTTGAAACATTATTTCCAAAATAATTATATAGATGGAAATATAAAATTTTTTCTTGATTAATACCACAATAAATTTCATGGTCAATTAATTTATTATTATTTAAAGCTATAATTAAATTAGAACAAGAGTCATTTGAAACACAATAAATATATTCTTTGTTGTATTTTTTTGATATATTAAATGATATATTACAATTTTTAAAATAAGGTTCACAATCATTGAATTGTGTTATTTTACTGCTATCATAAATTTCAAAATCATTATCATTATCATAATCTCTTTCAATGATAAAATATTTATTATTATGGTAAAATAAATGAATAAGTTGTGAGCAAATTTCCCATTTTGATTTATAATCTAAATTACTAAAATAATTATAATTATGATAATTTATAATCTTTTTTCCACTACAATTTACACAATTTATTATTAATTCATAAGATTGAAAATTATTTACTGGAAACAAACTTAGAATTTGTGTTTTATCTAATTTTGCATAACAATAAATAGTTATTGGATTTGTTGAAAAATTAACCCATAAATTTTCTTTACAATTAGTTAATTCTTTCCTTTCACATATATTTATATTTAATTCAGATTTATTATTTATTGAATAAAGAGAATAATTGGAATCAGTTTTTTTTTTTTTAAAAATTCTGAAAGAGTAAAATGATTCGTTGATTAAATAATAAATTTCACTACAAATTTCCCAATTCAAATTTGGCTCATTAGCATTATTTTTAGAATGATAAATAAATTGAGAACCATTGCTTAAATTTACAATTAATTCAATATTATTATTACTTAAAAAAATATCTTGAACAGTATTTTCATCTGTGAATGTTCCAAAACAAGTAACATTATATTTATTATTATTATTATTTATTGTTAGAGTAGTACAATCTTTTAAATAAGTATGTTTACATAAAATTTCTTCAAAATCATTTTGTGAATCATTTTTATACACTTTAAAATTGTTTATCTCAATTTTATAAAAATAATGTTTTTGAGTATATTTATAAACTATATATGAGCAAATTTCCCAATCTTCTAATAATTCAACTTTAAATTTTTCTGAATAATGTCTAAATAAAAATTTGTTTCCGTCACCACAATTAATTACAGCATCTATTTTAAAGAAAATATTCTTCATTTCATCATTTAAAAATTGTTCTCCAATACATTGTTTAGAAGTATTACAAACTAAAGTTTGTATTTCATTATTAGCATTATTTGGTCTTATTCCAATAGCATCACAAATATTTAAAAAGTTTTCACAATTTTCAAAAGGAATTTTTACCCTACTATCATTTGAATGTAAAGTGTATTTATTGTCATTTCTTTTAATAATAAAAATATTTAAACTATTATTATAATAGTAATTAATTTTTGCACATTTTTCCCAATTTTCTTTTACTGTTTGAATATCATTAAAAAAATAATATAAAATAATGTTATCTTCTTGACATTTAATTTCGGCATTCTTTGTAAGAAAAGTAACTTCTTCTTTGAAAATAGAGCAATCAACACTCAACTTAGTACAATTATAAATTATATTATTTTCTTCAAAATTCATGCAATAATTTTTAAAATAATAAATTTTATAATTCTGGGTTATCATTTCAAATAAATAAAACCATTCTTCATCTTTGTTTTCATTATAATAAACAAATGATTCATATTCAATTGGATCAGATTGTTCACAAAAAACTAAATTATTATCGGGATATGTAGTTAATTGAAAATTTTCATTTATTACATTTTTAAAACAATATTTGGAAAGAGGTAAATTAATGGTTAACTGTTGAGAAGGAAAGTAATTATTAATAATTAATTCTGGAAATGTAAATGTTATTTGTTTATGCTCTTTAGTTACTAATCTATTACATTTAAATTTTTTATCATCCAAATCCTCTTGAAAATTATCTAAGACAGGGGAAAAAAATTGATTATCTTCACAATATGTAAATTTAGGGCCTAAACAATTTATATATATAGCTAATAATATCTCATTTCTGTCAATAAAATCAATTTCAAATAAAATTTTATCTTTAAATAAAGCATTAAATTTTTGTGACATATTGTCATTAAATTGCAAATCATTTTCATTTAGTTTTGTGTTTGATATTTTTCCATCAGTTTTAATTTCAAAATAACAATTTTCATACTGATTTTGATTATTTATTAGTATCATTAAAACGAAAAGATATATTAGAATCAATAAACTCATTTTAATTCAATTTAATAAATTCAAACAATAAAATTTATAAACCTAAGTTAAATATTTATATGAATATTATTTACTTATAATTTATTTAATAATAAAAAAAAATTTCAATTATGTTTTAAAAATAAAATTTTTCAAACTTTAAAATTTCATTAATAAAAATAAAAAAAATGTATTCAAGTGGAAGATTATCAAATAATTATATAAAATCACCAATATTATTAAAAAATATAGAAAAAAAATTTGAAAAAACATATACAAATATAACAAAATTAATACAAAATCTTCCCAATTCAAAATCAGAGAAATCAAAAAATTTAAAAAATAAATTATCACCTCCAAAAACAGTTTATAATAAAGAATTTAGATTATTTGATAATAAACCAGAAGAAGAATATTCAAGTATTCCTTTAATTTCTCATATGACAATATATAATAAAAAAAGTAAAGATTTAAATAAAAAAATAGAAGTTAGAAAAGAAGAAATTGATAATTTTTCAATTGATTATAAAAGAATAAAAGAAAGTCAAAAAAAAAAAATTAATAAAGATAAATTTATTGCTTTTAAAGAAATGGAAGAAAGATATATTTCTCAAAGATATAAAATTCCTAAAAATTTATATTTAAAAAATTTATTTTCTTCAAATCCACTTTTATTTGATAAAACAAAAGAAATTGAATATTATTATGAAAGTAAATTATTTGAAAAAAGAAATAATAAAAAAGTTAATTTAGATAATGCTGAAAAATTTTTAAATCATTCTTATGAACAAATTAATGGAAAATTATTACAAAAAATTTCATTATATTATCCAAAAAAAAATGAAGGATTTAAATCTTATTTAAAAAAAAGAAAAAAGATAGGAAGAGAAGAAAGAAATAAAAATGCTAAAGAAATAAAACAAAATATTCATGATATTAAAAAAACAATGGAAAGTTTATATCAATTAGAAAATACTCAATTTATTAAAAAAAAAGATTATGAAATTTTAAGTCCAAAAATTATAAATATGGAAAATAAAAAAAATAATTCATCTAATAATTCTTTAAGTCATTCTCATAAAAGTAAAAATATTAATAATGAAATAAAAGATTTTTTAGATTATAAATTAAAAATAAAAAAAATTTTTAAAAAGAAAAATGAAGAAGAAAATAAAAAATTTTATTCTGATATAAAAAGTGATCTTTCAGATTTAAACAATAAATCAAAATTAAATAATTTAGAAATAAAAAATATTTCAGAAAAAGAAACAAAAAATATTTTAAATCTAAATTTAAATTCCCCAAAAAATATAATTAATTCATATTCTTTTTCAGATATAAAAAAATTAAAAACTCCAAAATTAATTTATAGAAAAAGAAATAATAAATTTATTAATTTCAATGAAAATTCAAGCAAAAAGAATTTAAAAAAATATAGTAATAAAACAATATTAAAAGAAAAAGAAAGAGAAAAAAATTATAAAGAAATAGAAAAAACTTATCAAGATATAATAAAAACTCCAAATCATATAAAAGATATAGAATTAAAAATGAGATTAACAAATTTTTTTTTAAAAAGAAACTCATCTGAAAGTACTTTATCTTATAGTTCTAAAAATATTCACACTAATTTATTAAATTTAAAAAAAAGAATTCAAGGAATTAATTTAATTAATACTTTATCTAAATTTCATAATAATCGAATTCCTAATAAAATAAAAAAAATAATTGAAAATGAAGAAAGATTAGATGATACTTTAATCAATTTTGATGATAATTATATTAAATGTTTATTGGATAATAAATCTGATATTAAAAATGTAAATAAATATTAATATTATATTCAAATATTCATTTTAAAAAAAAATCAAAATGTGGGGAATATTTATCATATTTACAATTTTTGAAATAAAAAAAACAAATATTCTTTATTATCACTTAATTTTTCAATTATCATTTTTCTTATTTTTCAAAAACAATCACTTTCATTTTTCTGATTCTCTTTTTTTCTAATTAAAACTTTAAAGTTCTTTTTTCAATTTTTTGTTGGTTTCTTTTTCTTCAATTTTAATTTTATCATCTTCTATAACTTTATAATTTTGTCTGTATTAAAATGGTTTTATTAAATTAATAAATTAATTCATTTTAAATGTTTTAATTATTTAATATATATTTTTCTCTTCTTTTTTTAGATATTATATATTTTAATAATGAAAATACTCTTTTCTATTATTATCACTATAACTAAGTTTTTTGTTTTTCCGTTTTCAATATATTTTTTTTTGTTTTTATTATTTAAATTATTTAACTTTTTCTTTTAAATAATATTTTTGCAATTAATTTTTTTATTGTTTATTAAATATTATAAATGTTTTATTCCTTTATTATGATCATTAATTTTCAATATTATTATTCTTATTATCATTATTATTATTAATATTATTATTATTAAATCTATCTTTTCCTCTTTATCCTCTTCCTATAAAATTTTATTATATTTTCCTTTTTTATAATAATATTAATTATATCTACCTCTATTTTTTTACAATTATTATTATAAATTTATTATTATATATTTATCTTTCTATTCTTCTATAATTATTATTAGAATAATTTTTTATATTTTTAATGCTTTCTTGTTTAATTAAATTAAAAGTATCTTTATTTATTTGATTATAATTTTTAATTTTGTCTTGCTTTAATTTGAGTTATTGAAGTAAATTCATCAAAAAAAGATTCATTATTATCATATGGTTATACACCACTTCTTTATATTGAAAAATTTTATTTTTGGGAATTGCATTTATATTAATTTTTATTTTCTTCTTTTTTATTTTCAAAATCTACAAGATCGATTATAATTATCAATTATTTCTTCTTTTAAAATATTTTTCTAAATCATTTTTAAATTTTTTATCAACTTCTATTAAATTTCCTCTTAATTTCTCACCATTATTTCATTCATCAATAACTTATTTTAATTCAGTTTTATTCTTTTTTTATTAATAAAATTCTTTTATTTAATATATAATAAATATTTAAATATTTATTTAATTCAACTTTCATAAAAAAAATCTAAATTCCATTTTGATATGAAATAATTTCATTTTAATGAAATAATATAAATTCTACTATTTGTAGGAAAAGTAAATTAAATTAAAGTTTTTTTCTCAAGAATTTTAAAGAAATAAATTTAATAAAGAAAATAAAAAATCATTTCATTATGAGATTAAACTTTTTTAAATTAAAAATTATTTTTGTTTTATTTTCAATATTATATTGATTAAATATAGTTTAAAAATTATGATGGAAATAAAACGCCATTAAAAGTATAATTATTATTTAAAGGAATAATCAAAAATGATTTATTTATAAATATTTTAAATAAAAAAATATTTATTGTGGGAAGTTATATTCATTCTCAAAGAATAAATTTTTTAATAATCATTATTATTGTTAATCATTGTAAACAACTTTATTTTTTATTTTTATTTAAAAAAATATAAAAATTTGATATCTTGAAATTTTTATAATTTAAAAAATGAAACTATTTTTAATGTTTATTCCTCTTATTTTAGTTTATTCACAAGTATTTATTCCAAAAAAGAGAATATAATAAATGGACAATTGACAAAAATCCCAATATATTATCTAAATTTGAAAAATATTTACAACCAAATGATTGATTCATGTATAGATATCGTAAATAATAATGATTGCAAACCTAAAATTCTTGATTTCTTAAATAATGTTTTTAATAATACTATTGATTTTTCAACTTCAATCGAAGAAATATATAATAAGATTTCAACAATAATATTAAGATATCCTAATCCAGAAATGATAAAAAAAGAAATTTTCCAATATCTAAATGATTTGTCTTTAAATATTTATAAAACTGAATGTATGGGTTTCAATCTAAGAAATTTGAAAGAAGATTCATTTTGTAGTACCATTTTAGGGAATACTTTATGCAGATTATTTCACGTTTTATGTGGTGATGACCCATCAGATTGTGATTATTAGTTCATATTAAAAAGAATTTTAATCATTGTTATAAAAGAATGTTAAAATTAGACTTTTAATTTTTTTAAAATATTTTAATAATTTTTATTATCTAAATTTCAGAGTTTATTGTATGTCTCAAATTATGTCTATAATTACTACATAAAATATTAATTTCAAATTCAGCTGTTTTTTTTCTTAATTTTTTTTATCATTCAATCTATAAAAAATGTTCATTGAAAAAATGCATTGTTTTGTATTCTTTAATATTATTTTTGTCAGTTAATAATAATTATCATTTACCGTATAACTTACATATATATTTAGTTATATTATTAAAATTTTTAATTGAATTGATATTAATTACACAAAAATTTAGGAAATATTTTTTTAAAAAATATTTAAAAATGATTATTTTTAAATCTTTATTGAGAATAAGAAAAATTTGATTAATATAAATAAATTATTAGAATATTAGACATTTTAAAAATATTTTTTTTATTTTTCAAAAAATATTAAAAATTTGAATCTTTTATGACAAATATTGTTAATTTTTATAATTGA
>JAJJLU010004623.1:0-11138 GCA_023807065.1 Isotricha intestinalis | reverse complement strand
AACATTAACATTAACAAATATTAATTTTTGGAATTTTATTTTTTTCCAATAAAAAGGAGATTGCTCATTCAAAAGAAGTAGCAATGAAAAAAATGATGTCAGATTAGATTTATATTCATAAGATTTATATTAATTTTAAACATTATAAAAAATATTTTTTTTTAAAAGACGGTTGATATATATATTCTTTATTTAACAAAAAAAACTTTAGAAAAGCAGAATTACTATATTAAACAATAAATTAGGATACATGAATTGTGTTAAACTAAAAAATGGGTTTTTAAGTATTTTAAATAAGGAAATCAAGGATTGCGAAATATACTTTAATATTCAATTATTTTTTAAATGAAAATTAAAAAAATATTTGTTTTTTTATATAATAAAAACAAATATAAAATATATTATTGAAATAAATTATAGAATATTGTTTGATTATATGAAATAAAAATAAAAGTTTCTAAATATTAAAATAATATTATTTAATTTATGCCGAATAAATAATCCAATAATCTCCAAATTTTTCAGTTCCATTAACATTAATAGGTTGAATATCTCCTTCTTTATAATTATAATCTGAATTTAATTTATATTCTTTTCCATCTAAAAGCATTGTTATTCCAATAACATCTCCATTTCTAATATTTTCATTTCCAAATCTACTAATATATTTTTCAAATTTAAAAGTAAAATCTCTATGAAGAGAACTTACTTTATAATAAGTATTAATATTAACATTTGTAACTTCTTTTACACTATTATTAGAACTTTTTTGTTTTGTATTATTATTATTATCATTATTATCATCTTCTTCTAATAAATTTTCAATTAAATTTAAGTTATCTTTATTAGTTTCTTTTTCATTTCCACTATCAATATTTTTATTTTTATTATCATTCATAGTTTCAATAGTGAAAGCAAATACATTTTTACTACAGTAAACTTTTTGTGTTTTTTTATCTAAAGTCATATATTTATTAGTATTCATATTAACAAAACTGACATTCATTCCAGTTTTAATTTCTTCAACATCATTTTGTTTTTTTAATCTATTGGAAAAATTTCTTTCAATAAGCCAATCAACCATATCTTCACTAGGATAATCAGCAAGAACAAATCCCATTCTTCCACTATATTTAAAAACAAGCCAATTAGTTTGTTTAGCAACTCCTTTAGGAACTCTCATAGCATGGCAATTAGAACCAGATAAATAATTTAAATATATTAATCCATCAAAAACATTTTGTGTTCTATTAAAATGTCTTTTAATAAATCTTTTCTTCATTGTCATTCCATAACAACAACAAGGAACTTCCCATTCATTTTGAATTAAGAAATTTTTAATTCTAAAAGATCTTTCTAATATAGGAAAATAAACAATTTTTCCTCTAAATTCACTAACAGGCATATCTCTATCAGGATAAGTAATAATTAATTGTAAATAAGGAGCAATATATTCATTAACTAAAGTTTCCATATTTTTAGTACAATCTTCATCATCTTCTTCTTGTTTTAAAGACATGAAAATAGTTTCTGAAGGATGAGCAGTAATGAAATTTTTGAAAATAAGCATAATTTCATCACATTCCATTTTCATATCAATACATCCATGATAAACTCTTAATTTATCTTTTATTGAATGGAGTCTCAAATCAAAGAAACGAATTCCTGCTTGAAGTTGATCGGCTAATGACCATGATTGACATTTTGCTAGTTGGATTGAGTGAAGCGCTCCACTATCATGAGTACCTGGAATTGTCAATGAAGACAACATAGCATCGTCTGGTAAACGTGACATCCAATCCGGGTTTGTTCGACATGGATGAGCTTTTGTACAATATTGTTTTGCACATGTTCCTCCCATTTTTTTTCTTTTTTTTAAAACTTTCTTTTTTTTAAGGGTTTTTATTTTGTAACCGCTATTTTTATTTATTTTTTTTTTCAAAGAATTTTTTATTCGGTATTTTTTATGGTTTATTTGTGGAGTTTTTAAAATTGGGTTTTTATTTATTTTATTTTTATTTTTAATTTTAATATTATTTTGTTTTATTTGTTTAAATATGAATAAGATTAACGAAAAGAGAAAAGAAGAAAAAATAAAGTAATAGAAAGGCAAATTTTATTGAAAAAGAAAAAGGATGAGATACTATTTTTATTTAGGTATAATGAAGGATTTTATTCGTGGAGACAAATCATTAAATTTAATTCATAAAAAATGAGATTAGAATTTATAATCCAATTTAAATTATTTAAGAGGACAAATTAATTCTTCAAAAAGAAGAAATTTAAATCAAAGATATTCAAATACAAAATTTAATTCTTCAAGAAGTGGAACTCAATATAACTTTATATAATAATGATCATATTAAAATTAATACTCATGATAATTATGATGATGATTTATTTAACTCCTAAATGTAATAATAATGAAGGATTTTTCTTTATAATATTATTAATTCTTTCAATAATTATGAAGGAAAATATGATATGAGATTGTTTATTTTAACATATAATAGTTATTATAAAAGTATTTAGGAAAATAAAAAATAAAATAAAGTATTTTTGAAAATATAACTAAATATTTTACTCCTAAAATTATTCTTTGATCAGATAAAAATAATAAATTATTAATTAAAGGAATTTGAATTATTGTTTTATTTTTAAAATAATAATATGAAAACATGTATTATTCACTTAAGTTCTAATGAAGAAAATGAAAGAAATAATATTTCATCTTATTTATTTCTTTTTTTAAACAAAAATTGATTGTGATGAAATGAAGGATTTATATTCACTCAAAAATTAAAAAAAATTTTTTTTCAATTTTAATAGAGAATATATTTATGAAATTAAATCATTTAATGAAGAAATTAAATTTTTGTCTGATAATTATGAAATAAAAGAAAAATGTATATTTTATTTATAAATGATGTAAAGTATATTATTTCGAAAAAAGGTAAATATAAAACTTAAAATAATATTACCAAACCTTTAATAAATATGAGTTATATGTGCTCTTCTTTAACTTCTTTAAATTTATCTTATTTTTATATTAATAATGTTAATGATATGAGTTATATGTTATCTTGGTGTTCTTCTTTAAGTTCTTTAAATTTAACTAATTTTAATCTTCATATAGGTACTAATATGAAGAAAATTTTCTCTGGTTTGAAAAATAGTAATATTCAAACAAATAATAAGAGAATCTTAGATTTGCTTAAAAAAGATTAATATATGATTTGATTTAAATAATAAAACCCTCAAAACTTCAATAAATAAAATAGAAATTGCAGAAAAAAGAAAAAATTAATACATTAAATTACCAAATAAATAATTAATATACTTATTAAATTAATAAAAAATATAGATAATTTATTTATGGGATTTAATGTTATACAAATATTATTTCTTTATCCTTCAAAACAATATAGAAATAAAAGATAAAAATTCAAATACAAAATAAATAATATCAAATGAGGATATCAATAATTGAAAAAAAGTAATAACAATCCCAATTATTCAAAATAAAATTATATATAATATTTTTACTTCATGGATTTTTATTTTTCATTTTTATTTCATTTAAAAAATTTTAATTAACTTAGAATTAAAAATAGAAAGCAATTACTTTGAATTTAATTTATTTATTAATAATTTGAACTAATTAATATGGTTTTAATAGCTCTCTCAGTTTTTATAATATCCATAAAATTTTGATCAACATTAGGATCAACTAAATTTAAATTTTTATTTTTATTTTTTAATCTATAACTTCTCGCAGATAAAATGTCTCTTCCACTATTATAATTATTGTTATTATCATTTTCTTTTGGAATAGGTTTTTTATCATCAATAATATTATTTATTATTTCTAAATTAAAATTAGGATTACAATCATCAGTTAAAAACAAAGAGGATTCATATTCATTTTTAATATTATTATTATTTATATTACTTAAACTGTTCCTAACATTTCTCACATGAATTTTATTATTATTTAAAATGCTTTTACTAATTGAACTAAAAAACTTTTCTGTTGTATCTCCACCTTTTTGTTTAATTTCTTTACGAAAAATGTTATAATTTTTTTCCAGTCTTTTAACTTCATCTTTATATTCTTCTCTTAATTGTTCAATCATTTTATTCTTATTTGGAATTGTAAATGAAGGAGGAACTCTTTGATATTTATTTTTCATATTTTCTTTATTTATAGCAACATTCTTCATTGAAACTGATAAATTTAAATTTTTCTTTTTATAAAAATTAAGTTCTTCATATATTGGTGCTCTTAAATTTATACTGAAATTTAATGGTACATTATATTCAAATTTTTCTAAACTTGGATACCTATACTTAAGTTTATTAAAATATTCTTTTCTTGGATAACTTGGTAATTTATTATATTTTTCATTATATGGATTTAAATTTCTTAGTTCAAAAGGATTAATATGTTGTTCTCTTCTAGTTTGCATTCTATAATATTTTGTGAAATGACTCATTAAATTTTACAAATAAGTTTAATAAAAATATATTAATAAAAGTTAAAATTAATTTTTTATTAAAATACTAACAAATTTATTGAATAAAATATTTAACTCCACATTCTAATTAATCCATCTATTCCTCCTGAAAAAATCCAAGGTTGTTTGGGATGAAAACAAGCACAATTAAAATTAGTTTTATTTGTATGAGAAGGATTAAGTTCTCTTAAAGGAACAATAAGAGGATCAGTTAATTCATCTTCAGTAACTTTTCCATGATAAACTAAAATTTTACCGTTTTTTGAACATGAAAAAAATAAAGGTAATTTATTATGAAATTCAATAGATTTGATTTTGTCATGACCAAAATCCATTAATTTATAAGGTTTATTACTTAATTCTAATTGGAACCAAGCAACTTTTCCACTTTTATCACCTGCAATTAAATCACTTCCGCTTTTATCAATTGAAATTTTACTTATTGTTTTTAAATTACTTATAAATTTTCTTACTAATTCTTGTTTTTGTAAATTATATATAAATAAATTTGAATTAGTTCCAACAATAAAATATGGTTTATTTGGATGAAATGACATTGCATTTACATTTCCTTTTATATGTGATATTGGTAATTGATGTGTCATTTTTGTTATTGAATGAATAAAAATTTGTGGTTTACCTGAAGAATTTTTTGATAATGTTGCAAAATAATCTCCTTTATTATGCCATGTTATATTATGAACGCTTCCTTGTTTAAATTTTAAATAAAATAATATTCCACTTTTCTCCTTTTTTGAATTTACTTTTGGAATTTTCCAAATAAAGCAATCATTCTTTGTTTCATTCTTTTCTTCTTCTTCATTGTTTATTTTTTTCATATTATTGTTTTCTATTATTAAAGGTTTAATTTTTTCGTTTACAATTTTTAAAATATCATTTCTATATTTCTTTTCTAAATATTTAGGTAAAATGAAAAAAACATGAGTAATGCTACAAATAACAATTAAATGCATGAAATTATTAACAGTGATTTTTTTAATTTTTTCTTTTAAATCAATTCTACAAATGATTTTTGCAGTGATAATATCATAAAAATGAATAAAATTCCCATTATCAGCAGAAATTAAAACATTTCCAAAATCATCAACACATATAGCTTTAATAGAAGATTCATGTCCTTTATAAATAATAGTTTCTTTACTTGGAAAAGGTTTTAATTGATCAGGATTAGGTAAATCAGGTAATAAATCATTTTCTTTAATATCTAATTTTTTTCTTATAGTTCTAGAACTCATAAATAAATCACAACATCTTTCTAATTCTTCATCTAATAATTTATCATATCTAGGAATTCTTCTTAAAATACCTTCTCTTTTTTCAATATTATTATTATTTGGAGGATTATATGATTCTTCATTATCAGGTAATTCTCTTTTTGGAGCTTGGAAACCAAAACCAGGTCTATAATTTAAATAAGAATTTTCATTTTCAAATTCCCAAATATCGTATTTCTTTTCTTCTTCTTTTGGAGGAGGCTCAAGTGGCATAAAACCATTTTTATACATATATATTAATCTATTTATTATCTTTCTTTCATTTTTTGATAATCCAAAACTTTTTTTTCCTCTTCTATGGTTACTTAATGGATGAATTTGATATGGGATATCTTCTTCAAAATATTCTTCTTCTGCTACTTTTTTATTTGCAAATTTTCCTTTCCTTATTCTATCTATTAAAGCTAAATCATTATCACTTAAAAAAAGAGTTTTATTATTTTTTGAATCATAAATTTTTCTCCACCAATCTTTATCATTTGCCTTGTTTATAAATTTTTCTATTTCATCTTCTTTTACTAATTTTTCTACTTTTTTCGCATTTATATCATATCCAATATGATTATATGAATCATACCATTCTTCTGGAACATCTCCTGTTCTTACTAATAATTCTTCATCACTTGAATCAAATGATGAATCTGAATTATTATGTTCTATTTTATTTTTTTTACTTAATAATTTTTCATCCTTTGATTTTTCTCTCTTTTTATTTTCTTTCTTTTTCTCATTTTTATTCTTATTCTTTTTAATATCTAAAACTAATTTCCCTTTATTTTTGTTATTCAAATTCATATTTTTATTTTTTTTGTCTTTAGATTTTCCCATTTTAGAACTCATTAGATAATGAATGAAAATAAATAATAAAACATAAAAAAATAAAAAAAAAATCAATAAAATTAAATCAAAAAAAAATGTTTCTGAACTTAAATAACAGTAACATGTTAGAATTACTATCTCGTCCAGGGATGGGTTCAGTCCGTGACCACAGTCACTGTCTGCACACAATGATGGCAAATCAAGGAGGAGCAAATTCAACAGATGTAAACGCTCCAAAAGATTCAATTCTTCCAATAAAATCAGTAGATATAAATGGTGAAAGTATAAAAGAAGAAAATAAGAATGAAAAAGTAATTGACAAAAACACAGAAGCGAATTTAACACCATATCAAAAATTTATTTTAAACAGAAGTCAAATATATAAAGAAATAGATGAAGAATTAAATCCAAGTGTATTAAATAATTTACAAGGTCCACCAACAGATAAACAAATAGTATGTTGGAATTGTTTAACAGTCTTAACTGTAAAATCAGATTGGGGAATCGTACAATGTCCTCATTGTGATAAATTTAATAGAATTCCAAGTGATGATCAAAATGAAAATGAGAAAGCAATGTTAAATCCAGATAAAAGAAATTTTGATATAGTAGCACCATATGTTTATGCAGTAATGACTTGCCCTTATTGCCAAACTGAAAATAAAGTTAGAAAAGAAGCTGAACATATATGTTGTTATAATTGTTATAATTCTTTTTCTATTGAAAATCCTACTATTAAAACAGTTTCTGATAAAAAACCTGTTGCTATTCCTGGAAAAGTTCAAAGATATTCTGATCTTTTTTTTCCTGATCCTATGTATTATCCTGGTAAATTTCCTGTTGAACAACCTTTAATTGGTAATATGATGTTTACTAGAGATATGAATGATTTAAGAGAATTAAATAAAATTAATGTTATTGACCAAGTCGTTCATGAAGTTAATAAAAAACCTGTTAAAAAAACTAAAAATGTTGTTTTATTAAAAACTGAAGATCCTCTTAAAAAATTAATTAAAGATGTTGATGAAATTAATGGAAAAAGAAATCTTAATTTTGCAGGAAAAACTGGAAGTGATGTTATGGTTAAAATTTATGATGGAATTTTAAATCCAAATGATTTTACTTTTATGAATGGAAAATTTGATTCTAATATTAAAAATAAAAGAGGTATTTCTGCTACTTTTGCAAAAGGAATTTTGAATAATAATAATTATAATTCAAATAATGGAATTAATAATAATATTGATAATAATAATATTTATAATGGAGGAATTTATAATTCAAGTAGTTCTCAAAGATATAATACACCTGATATTATTGGAAGAGGAAATATTGGCTCTAATTCATATAATTTATTTAATGGAAAAAATAATTTTGTCAATAAAATGATGTTTTCAAATTGGAATAATACATATAAATTATAAATAATTTTATATTTTTATTTATAAATTTTTTTGTTATTTTTTTAATGTTTTTATTCTTCCTTCATCAATTAAATTGTCAAAAATTTATTCTTCATCATTTAAAATTTTTTTTTTGATGTTAATGAGGTAATTTATTCTTTATGAATTTTTTTACTACTTTTTTAATCTTTTCAATTGGAAGATAAATTGATTTAAAATCTTTTTCTTCATCAATTTCATTAAGTAATTCTATATAAGATTTTGTATTTTCATCACATTTAGTAACAATATTTAACATAAATTGAATATATTCTTTTTGAAATTCAACATTAATTTTTTAAGTCAATTTAAATATTATTTGATTTTGATTAAAAGTCCCTCTTGATAACATATCCTTTATAATATTTATTGCTTTAAAAATAGGAAATTTCATTTTTGTTATTGTTTCATTTAAGAAATTTAAATAACTTTCTAAAAATTCTAATTCAACTTTTTTAATAAAAATATAATCTTCAAATCTCATTCTTCCAAGAATATTAATATATTTAAAGAAGTCATAAGCTTTTTTTGGAACTTTGTTTCTTGGAATTTTAAATTGTAATTGTAAGAAATTATCAACATCATAAGTTCCTAAATTTACTAAATTTTTTATCATAGGTTCTAAAACAAAGTTTGCAGTAAATTTATCTGCATGTTTTGTTGTTAAAATTATATTTGATGAATCATATTTATTATCAATTAAACATTTTGAATGATTTAATAATAAAGTCTCATTATTTTTTTTCCCATAATTATTAAATAATTGAGTATTTTCTTTAAATATTTGTTCTGAATTTGTCGATAATACAAAATAATCAGTTTCTTTTAAATCAAATTTTTCTTTTTCATAAAGATTTATATCAAAAGCAATTTTATTTTTATCTAAATTCGAAATGCCTTTTTTTTGAGTATGTTCAAAGTAATTTTCACAATTTGTATAAACTAATAAATTTTTTTCTTTATTTATACTATCCATTTCAGAAGTATATTTCATAATATAATTATTAGAATCAAAAAATTCATATTTTACATCAATTCCTTGGATAATGATTTAATAAATCTATTAAAGGAATTAATAATACTCTTTTCTCATTAATTATTATTTGGTTCGAAATAACAAATATATAAATTTTTTTAAAAACAATTGGATCAAATACATTAATATCAGTTTTTTTTTTTATTAGTTCAAAAGTTTGATTAATTTCATCATTTAAATTTGAAATTTTATCATCAAATTCACTATCATTTAATTTAATATTATCTTCTTCATTCCAAAAAACAGGATAACTTAAGTAATCATTTGATAAAATTAAATCAAGATATGGTTTAAAAAATGATTTATCTCTTTTATCAAATTCTTTCATCAAAAAATAAGCAAGTTTTGTTGAATTATGTCTACTTAAAGAAGGTAATGTTGTATTTACTTCTATTTTTGAAGAATCAATTATTATTTTATATGGAATATAAAATATTGAAGAATTTTGATCAATTAATTTTGTTGTTTTACAACCTATAATTCTTCCTTTTAAATATCATATAGGAAATTCAATATTAGGATAAATTGCTCCATTATTATCCAATCATTTTTTAAATTCTGAATAATATTGAAATTTATCTTCTGGAAATGTAAATTCTTTATCTTCCATATTTTCGCTTTCATTTATTTGATGTAATAAATCTATTAATGAATTTTTTGGTTCTTGTTTATTTTCTTCCATAAAGTCAGATTTTAAAAAAAAATACTCTTTTAATACAATTATAATAAATAAAATGTTTTCAATTTAATAAAACAAAAAATTGTAATATGATAAAATAAGAAATTTACTTTTACATAAATAAAAATAATACACAATAAAAGCAAATCATAAAAATAAATAAATATATAAAAAAAATATCAATTTTTCTTTTTTCAATAAAAGAAAACAACATTTATGTCCTAAATTTTAGAAGTATTATTGATTAACTTTTTATATTAAAATATTAAAAGAAAAAAAAATGTTTGAATTATATTTATTGATTAATTTTATTTATTAATTTTTAATTTCTTTATAAAAAAATGTTACTATCAAAAATTCATTCAAAGTATTTAATTCCACACTTATTTTCATTTATTAAAGAAAATAAAATGTTGAAAATAATAAAAGGTAATTCTTTTTTAAATAAGAATTTGAATTTATCGAATAAAGAATATAAAATATTTTTTTTCAAAAGAAAAATTGAAAATTATAATTTTTATTATATTAATGATTATTTTCAAAAATTTAAAAATGATTTCAATTCAGTAATTAAAAATGAAGAAGAAATAAAAGAATTAGTATCAAATTGTTTATCACAAAATGAAAATTTTGAATTAAAAATATCGGATGAAAATTTTAATATAATATTAGATAATCCTTATTTTAAAGAAAAAATAAGAATTAATTTTGAATGTTTAAATGAAAAAAATTCATTTAGAATATTATTAATAAAAAATAATATATTAACAAAAAAAGCAGAAAGAGTTTTTAAAGATATTTTTAAATTATATTCAAATAATGAAAAAATGAGTAAACTTAAATATTCTAAATTATTAAGTTTAATTTTAAAAAATAATGTTAATGAAAATGAAGAAAAAGTGAATAAAGTATTTTTAAAATATAATATTGATAAAAGTGGATTATTATCTTTTCAAGAATTTATTAATTTGTATTTAGATTTAATTAAAGAAGATATGGATTCTGTTTGGAAAGATTTATATTCATTAGGATATAATAATTTATTAGAAAAAGAAATTAATTTTGATTTAAATAATTATGAAGATTTAGAATTTGAACAAACTTTAGATAATAATTTTCTTGATTTATTAAAAAAATCAAAAGATAATAATATTTTTAAATTATCTTTATTAATGATTATTGATATAAAATATCTTAAATTATTAAATAAAGTATTTGAAAGTATTAAAAGACTTGATATTTTAATTTCAAATTTAAATAAAATAATAGAATTAAAAATAAAATGTTATAATATTGAAGAATTAAATTTAAATATTTTTGAAGAAGATTTAAAATGCAATATTAAAGAAT
>JAJJLU010004622.1:0-11150 GCA_023807065.1 Isotricha intestinalis | reverse complement strand
GAGATTTGCGAGACGGAGGGTATCGGCACAAGTATCGCCTGCCGCATCATGGCAGCCATCGAGTTAGGCAAGCGCAGGCAGATGGCGCAGATGGGTGACCATCCTGACCTGTCAACGGCTTTCAGAGTACACCAGTTCATGCGCCCGTTCTGCCAGGATCTCAAAGTGGAGGAAGCCCATTTGCTCCTGATGAACCAGAACTACCGACTGATTAAGCATATCAAGTTGTCGCAGGGCAGCATCACAGAGACCTTGATGGACATTCGCCTGATCATGAAGTATGCAGTACTCAACAACGCCACCATCCTGACCGTCTGCCATAACCACCCCTCGGAGAACACTTGCCCCAGCAGGATGGATGACGAGATAACGAAGGCAATCCAGAACGCCTGCAAGCTGATGCGCATCTATTTCGCCGACCATGTAATCGTGTGTACGGAGAACTATTACAGCTATCGGGAGAACGGCAAGGTATAAACGGAATCAATTCATAACATATAAATCAATACAACAATGAACAAGTGCGTAAAAATCACATTCCAGCCAATTATCTGGAGAGACGAGAATCTGAACAATGCAAGTGCAAGGATTGGCAGCACGACATGCCATGTGTTCGGTGAGACCAAGGAACAGTTATTTGAGAACATCAAGCAAAAAATATGGGCGATGTCCTCAGAGGCTCACATCCTCGACGAGGAAGTGGCTGCAGAGTATAACCAGTGGATTGCCGACAGTTGGAAGGCAAAGAGCATACCGGCAGAAATCAAGAACATGGGAATGCGGGATATGCGCTATGCCCTTCCCTACTCCAAAGAGTTCAAACAATGGCTCAGAAAACATAACTGATATGGTGAACATCAATGGATTCGACTTCTATGAGGAACCGGGCATCTGTGGAACATGCCCCTTCCTCATTACTGGCAATACCAGCGTGCCAGGCATTTCCTGTCATAGCGACCGAGGCCTGTGCATCCAGTGGAATGAGGCGCATCACACATGGGCGAACATACCACGTCGATGCAAGAAACTCTTCATGAGTGCCTTTACGCTATACAACGACAGTGGAGAAACATTAGTAATAACCAAGAAGGAATAAGGTATATGAAAACGATTATTTGCAAATTCAAGTCCGATGGTACGGACATCAGAAAGACAGCCGTCATCAATGATTCGCTGGATGCCCTCAGTAAATCAAAGAAGAACGAGGCAACTGACATCATTGAGCCTGACACGCTGGACTTCGAGGGATGGTGTATCTACTTTGAGATAACAGACACGCTTGCCTATGAAGTCATGTTCGTATATGACCAGGAGAACGGCATCAAGACACTGAAACCAGTCAAGGCCATCACATGGGATGGGTCAGACATTGACCATGTAGCCATTTCCGATGTGCAAGCGGTAAGCGTCACCATTCGTTAGGAAATAAAAGTGTTAAAATGCCGACAGATGCGAGATTATATTTAACTTTGCAACCATTTAAACGATGATGAAGATGAAGAAAATTATGATTTTACTGATGCTGATGGTGGCAATGCCATCGACAGCCCAGAACACAGATAACCCATTCCCCAAGAAAGGCTATAAGGTCAAGTGGGTCAGAAGAACGCCTCATGGCTTTGAGTCATACACATGCACTATCAGGAAGTTCGAGGATAGCGACACTATCTACTACATGACCTATACCCCTCCCGACCTGCAGCCCTATTGTGTATGCTTCAGCCTGATACACCAGAAAGGAGCAGAGATGATTGCTGATGCGATGGAGCATCGGAATAAGAGCGACCGTATCAAATGGATAAAGGGCTATTTGAGATACACCCACGCCAGTCAGGTAGACCACATCAACAGATATAACGACCATTGGACTTATTTCAAACCCCAGATACGGGAGAGAATACTGGCCAAGAACTTCTCCTTATCCACAGCCATCTACGCCTACAACAGAGACCGCGCCAAAGATGCAAGGTGGGCAGACACCAAACCTGAGCAATGGCTACAACTCTATCAGGCTGCAAAGGTGATTCTGCCTCTGATGGGAGCCGGAGAAGACACGAAAACCCTCTATGACAAGATATGTACCGAGGGTGGCTATTGATGCACCAAAATATTTAATCTTTAATAAAGAAGAAATATATGATAGATAAAATACTGTCCTTTACCGCCTTTATAATCCTATGGGCCATTCTCTTCATTGGGTTAGTGATAGTGCCCAGAGAAAAGCGAAAGGAGGTTCCCCGTACCAAGCAGCCCAAGGACAAGGTGCCTAAGCAGCAAAAGCCGTCAGAGAAACCCCTGAAAAAGGAGACCACTCGTGCTGATAAGGAGCGGAAAGAAGAGAATAAGCGCCAAGAGAAAGAGGATAAAGCCCGCCGCAAGCGTGAGAAGGAGTTGCCCAAGAAACAAAAACAGGAACGTCAGGAGGAACTGGAGCGTAAGACCCGCGAAGAGAAGCGACGCAAGGAGGCTGAGAAGAAAGCCCGCGAAGAGGAAGAACGCAAACGGGATCGTGAGCGTAAGAAGAAACGTGAGCGAGAACGTCGCAGACGGGCAGAGGAAGACCGTAGGAAGCGGGAATACGAGGCGATGCTCTATGACGAGTACCGCCGTCAGCAAGGGTTCAGCTCATAGCACTCATGGTTGTACGAGTCGGTCATAACGAAAGAGCTGGTATTTGCGGATAATCTGTTCGCAGAGCTGGACATAATCCCTGGCAGTGGCGTAGCCTGCGGCCTTCAGGGCCAGGAGCCAGTGGTGATAATCGGTAGAGGGATAGCTGTGGCAGCGTTTGTAGCGGTCGGACATCAACAACCGGGAATGATGGTCGATACTTTCCTCGACGGTGGCATAGTTGCAGAACTTCTCATCCGGCTTGTCATCATTGTGCAGACTATAGGGCCTCCCCTCGGCCAACCATTGCGGACTGCACTTAATACCGAAGTAGTTATTACCCTTGCGAGCCAGGTCTGAACGGCCCCAATCGCTCTCAAAGGCCATCTGTGCCAGCGTCACTGAGGCTGGGATGCCGTATTGTCGCTGTTGTTCCATGGCGGCAGGGGCATAGTGCGAGAGAAACGTCTTACGATCCATCCGCTGGTGTTGGCTGATACTGTCAATGTCGGCAGTAACGCCCTCGCCCAACAATGCCGTACAGGCTTCTGCCCTCACGTCCCCTATATATAATAATAATGTATAGGGGTCGGTCAGTGCGCCCTTATAGCGGCAGGTGATATGCAGATGACTTCCAGTGGAACGCCCGGTATTCCCACTGATGGCCACCACGTCACCGGCAATCAGTTCGTCGCCCTCACTGACCCTGACCTTCGACAAGTGGCAGTAGCTGATGGTGTATTCCCCATGCTGCAGCACTACATAGTTGCCAGAGCGAGGGTCAGCGCCAACCTTCTTCACCTTGCCATCGAACATGGCATATACCTCTTCATAATATGCTTTCAAGTCGAGACCGTTGTGTGAGGCCTTGGCCCCTGTAAAAGGGTCACGGCGAGTACCAAACGGCGAATTGACCTTTACATGCTTCAACGGATATGATACGCTCAGGTATCGCTGAATCCAAAAATCTCTGTCCGCCGCCCACGCTTGGGCTGACAGACAGAGCAGGATAACGCATAAAATGAGTGTACAAAATCTTCTCATTGGATAATTTTAATTGTATAAAATGAATAAAATATTACGAGTGCAAAGGAACACATTTTCATCGGAACCCGATGCCAATATAAATTTTGTTCCCTGAATTAACAACTCACGATGTCATTCTATAGTGAAGTGTTAATTCACGAACGAAAACTTCATCTGCCTGCCCGTCTCACCATAAAGCCATACCTTTGCAGCACATTTACAAAAACTGAATAGACAAATGGCAAACAAAGAACATTTCAAACAAGAGGAAATTCCATACGGAATCCTTGCGAAGTTTGGTCTCACTCAGGAAATGATTGAGGACCTTCCACAGAACGTAATACACCGTCTGCTTTCATCGCGTACCACGCCCGTGTTACCTATAGTTACTGAGAACATCGACAGCGAGACGATTCTGTCATACGCCCGTATCTCACTCATCCGTCTGGATGACGGCTCAGTAGATGTGTACTTCATTCCCAAATGGGTGGACGAAGATCTGGAGGAGTTTAGCATCGACCAGCAGGAACAGCTGAAAGCGGGTCGCGTCGTTAAGGCAGACCTGGAAAAGGAAGGACGCTGTTTTGTGCAGTTCGATGAGGTAATCAATCAGGTGATGGCCGTTCCCGTGGAGATTATCAACCAGAACATTTCCATCCTGACACGCACCCTTTTCCTGTCCGACGCTGACAAGGCCCTGTTGGAGGACGGCGGCATCGTGGAGATGGAAATCCACCACCAGAACATCAGTGCAGGCATCGACCTAAACGAGCTTACCGGCATCCGTATCTCTGATGGCGACAGTATCGCATGGCGTGAGGATGCCAAGGTAGATAGTCTGCCACGATATAACTTTGGGCTCTTCGGTTGCTGGGTATGCGGTGACGACAACACGCTCAACTATATCTCTGAAGATGACTACACCGAAGAGATCCTGGACGAGCAGAAGCGTACACAGTCGATGAATGCTGCCAAGGCTCAGTTGAGCCAACTGAAAGTATAATTATTCCCTTTTTCGATAGAACTTTGGTCATTTTAAAATCCATTTTTTTAGAGCCGTGCTGCCTGAGATAGGTCGCACGGCTCTTTTTAGGTGGGTCACTTCTTCTCCAGTACCCAGGGCTTGACCTCGCTGACGATGCAGTCCAACGTAATGGCATCGTTATAGACACCGAACTGCACAGAACCCTTCGCATCGATATAGGTGCCGGGCTTCAGGAAATCCTCGTCCTGCGGGTCGAAATAGAGGAAATTGACCCAAGAGAACTCTGCCACATCCTTGGTCTTATCGACGGAGAAGGCACTAAAGACAAGGAAGATCTTACCATTCTTGTCCTCCTTCAGCTCTACATCCTTCTTGCCGAGTTTGCCACGGAAAGAGAGGACACCCTCGATAGCATCAATGCCATCGTTGGTCAGTTCAACACTCTCAGGACGCAGATAGCAGCACGTCTTACCGTTATGCTTCTGGATGCTCATCTCACCGGCGAGGTTCACACGACGGCCAACGGTCAGTTCTGACACGTTTCCCTTGCTTGGAGCCATCATCACATTGATGAAAAGCTCTTTCGTCTCACCATTCTTGCCAGTGATAGGCAGTACAACACCACAAGAAAGATAGCTTGCGCCCTTCTTGTCCTTCTTCACACTTGCTGCGCGATTGATGGTAGCGCAGACTTTCAATTCTTCAATCTTAATCATAACTATAAATACTTTAAAACTATAAAACTTATATTTCTATTCTCAATTTGTCTAAGCCAGACGCTGGCCTGTATTCCGCTGTTCTTCCGGGTACTCCGCATCGAAATTCATCATGGCTGTCTCTCGCGCCACAACGGGGTCGATGGACTCGCGCTGACGTCTGATCAGGGTGGCAGCCTTTTGCTGTTCCGTCTGTTCCTGCTGCTGAACGGCTTTCGCCTGTTCACTGGTTGTTTCGTCATTGCCTGTATGGTCGAGCAAAACAGCCATGCCAATGGCAGAGGTGAACAGACCCGATATCAGGCTGGTAAAGAGGTCGCCGCCTTGCTGGTAGGCATTCTCATTCGCCTGGTTTTGGCCCATCAGATAGGCCAACAGCGTATTCGGGTCATTGCTGCCCGTCTGTTGGGTGAGCTGTGCGCCAGCCTGGGCATTCTGCTGCTGTTGGGGAGTCAACTGTGTCTGGGCCATCAGTCGGTCTGCCTGAGTAGGGGTTGTATCTACCCTACTCTTCCGGCTGGCCAGCAGGTCAACGCTTGTCCCTTTCTTCAGTACCGTCGCAGTCAGATTACCACGGACGGCAATCTCTGCGAGATAGTTCAGCGGGTCAACAGTCTTCATCTCTGTGGTTCCTGCAGCCTGATGTTTCACGGTCAGATGCAGGTGAGGGCCTGTACTGTTGCCTGTATTTCCAGACACACCAAGCTTTTGTCCGGCATTCACTACATCGCCCTGTTTCACGGCCACTCTATCCAGATGACAGTACGACACACGCCATTTGGCTCCGTCAGCACGGTCGTACTCCACAACAGCATAGTTGCCACTGGTCTTGTCGCTTCCGACGGTTACAACACGGCCCTGATTCTCCGTGGCCAGCACATCCTCATACTTCGCCCGTAGGTCAATGCCGTTATGTGCATGGCTCCTGTAGCTGGTAGGCGAAAGGCCGAAGCCATCGGACATGACCATATTTTCGCCTGCGAGAGGAAAGGAATAGCCTTGACTCGTCGATGGCGTCATCGTCTGCTGCTCTGCTACCCGTGGCAAGGTCTTCGCCTGTTGATCGTATTTGCTCAGTCCATACGCCTCGATGTCTGCTATCAGCATGTTGGCATAGTTGCAATTGGTGGCATAGCCAGCCGCCTGCAGGCCGTTGGCCCATCCGCGATAGTCATCATCCGCACACCGGCGACACGCTGCATAGCGGTTGCCCATCAGGAACTGCGAATGATGGTTGATGCTCTCCTCGACGGTGGCGTAGTTGCAGAACTTCTCATTCGGCTTATCATCGTGATGCAGACTGTACGGCTTGCCCTCGGCGAGCCACTGCTGGCTGCATTTGATGCCGAAGTAGTTGTTGCCTGTCTGTGCCAGGTTCGACTTACCTCCAGCCGACTCGATATACATCTGTGCCAACGTCACTGAGGCAGGAATACCATATTTCTGCTGCTGTGCCATAGCCAGAGGTGCATAGCGCTCAAAGAACGCGACCTTTTCTTGATTCAACTTTCCCATTGCTATTCACTTATCTAAAGATGCATTGTGCGTTTCGGCTCAGGCTCCGACTCGGCAATCTTTGCTCCGTCCTTCGCTTCTGCTACCGGCTCAGTCTGCTGTTGCGACTGGTTTACACAAAGCTTGTTCTGAAATAACTGGGCAGCAAGCGCCACCTTGAATGCCTCACGGTCTTCAGAGAGCCAGAACCGCTGAATCTGCGACTTGCTGAGTTCGACGGGTTTCTGACGTTCGCCATCGATGGTGGCAAACATAATCGTCGCTCCCTCATGGTATCTGTCCTTGGTGATGTTCACCTTCGAGATACGCGAGAGGTCAGCCCCTTCAGGAACTTTGGGCATCAGCACGTCGGCCTTGCTCTCAGGGTGGTTGACAACCATCTGGTAGTATTTCTGCGCCAGCTCACTGCGCACCGTGTCAAACTCCGGCGTGCGGAACGACTGGAAGAAACGGTCTATATCCTCGCGCTCTGGATAGATGGTGAAGGCTTTCTCATCAGCGGGTTTCACATAGAGCACATAACGGTCGCGATCGTCACGGGTCATAGATACCTGCTCGAAGGAAACCGAACGGCTCACCTCCTCGGCAACGGCTCCCTGGGCGACAGTCTGTGGCTCTTCGCCACGCATCGCCGCATAGTCGATGTCCTCACCCTTCATGATCTTACCCAACACCCGGATGGCATCGTTCAAGTCATGCTCCAGGTGCTCCATCAACTGCGGATTCTCCTGCAACTGCTGCTGCCAGTCGGGAATCATCGACAGGCTGTCACTCGACAGTTGGGCAGGCAGATTCTGACGGGCCATGATGACCCCCGCCGCCAGTTCCTGGACTAAGCGGTCATACCGATGGGCTTCTGCAGGTGTCATATCCGGCTGGTTCTGACGGTTCAAACGCTGGGGCGCACCAGTATAGGCTATGGCGGCACGATAGATGTCGTTGGCCCGCTCGATGGCCGTTTCCTTCTCTTCCCCAACAGCAGCCTTGCGCGAGTTGTTGATAAGCAGACCATCGTCATTGCTGTCATAATCCGTCAGCAACAGCGGGTTCACCTGTATACGGTCATCACTCTTCTTGAGGGCAGTCACCAATTCATCCACTTGGTCGTAGATGGGTTTCGCTTCCTTCTCATTCTGTTTCGGCTCAACGAGCGCATCACAGATGGCAATGCGCAATCCAGCCCTTACCAGTTTCGGCAGATATATATCCAACGCATGGTGGGGGAAAGAGGTATAGTCAAACTTCTTTCTTCCCGCGGACTGCTTTGACTGGGCGATTCCAAGGATACGCGATGCCTTTTCGGCATCCTCGCCAAAGGCCTCGTAGAAGTCGCCGTTGCGCATCAGGATCATCGCATCAGGATGCTTCTCCTTCAGTTCCTGAACCTGATGATAGGCCTGGGCCTCGCGGTTTAGAGCCACCACCTTGGGGCACTCACCCTTCGTATCGTTCTGGAGCACCATAGTCAGAGCCTCGTAAGGACGGGACAGACGAGAGGCAGTCACCACATCATCACTCAGGTTGCAACATTTGTTCATCCAAACGCCTTTGTTGGTTTTCGCCATCTCCAAGGCACCGACAATCAAACCGGCTGTCACTACTGCTGCAGCGACGTCCTTGCCTGCAGACTCCTTAGCCTCACGGTCACGTTTCTCGTCCTCTTTCTTCTTGATCTCATCGAGGGCTTTCTGGTCTTCTGCCTTCTGCTCTTTCTCCTTCTTCAGGTTTTCATCAAGGGCCTTTTGCTCCTCCTTGACCTTCGGTCGAGCCTGCTCACGCTCGGCAGAGCTGATGCGAGCATCGCTCTGCTCTTGCTTAATCGCAGCCTTTTTCTCTTTCTTATCCTCTGTAACGATGCTGGCTTTTTCTTCCCTGAGCTGTTTGATGGTAGCCAGTCGGACAATATCCATTTTCACACAGTCTGTTGGCTTGCCAAAGGCTGGGGTTTGATAAAAGCTGGGGCTTTCATCACGAGGACTGAAGATATGACCAGGATATTTATCCATAAACGCCTGAACATCCTCTGTTTCCTCTGCATCGAGATTGCCGAAGTCGCCATTGATGATAGCAGAAAGAGCATATTCTGGCACTTTCACAGTGTCCACCTGCACAGTTATCTGCTGGTCCTCTGAGGTCAGCACTTCATCCATCAGACTGATTACCTGTTGACGGGCTTCCTCCGGCAGCTCTTTCAGATAGAGTTGATTACGGTGGTCGTAGGCATCCTCGCGATTCTCGAACACCTCGATGTCATCACCAATGGCCATAGCATGACTAAGCACCATGTCCTTTGTTTCCGATCCATCAAAGAACTTAGGAACCACTACAGGTACACGCAGAGCCAGTGGGAGATAATCCAGCTTTGCATCATTGGCCAAACTGCATATATGTTCCATTGCTGATTTCTCTTGAGAGCTTTTCAGCCCGTCCGACAGTTCCTTCAGTACTTGTTTCTGTACCTCTGGAGAGAAGTCCGTGAGCATCATGGCTCCTTCACTTTTCGCAGCTGCATCCATGCCCTCATAGAGCATGATATACGGGGGATCGACGGTCACGGCACTGTACTTTTCTATCTCTCCAGTATCCTTACGCAGGAGTTCTGCCTCCTTCAGCAAGAAGACTGGCGTATTGGTTAGTTCTGCGTCTTTATACTGCTGCACCACGTCATCATGCTGCCTGGTGAGCTGGCTTTTCTGACTATCCTCTTCACGCCACTTGACATCACGAGCCAACCACTCAGCCGTATTCATGGAATAATACGGATTGATGGGGTTGATATCCACAGGGATGCCGTTTATCTCCAGACGGTTCTCATTGAGGACATTGAAAAGAGCATCTTCCTTCACACCCTCACCACCATATTCAAGCAAGATATCGAGGTCACTGCCTTCCTTGGCTTCACCTCTGGACCGGCTGCCGATGATGGTCACCTGCTTCACATAGATGTCTTCACCAGGGAAGTCTTCTGCCAGTTTCTCATTCACATAGTCCTCGACCATCTGCTTGACCTCATACTGCGTATAATCCTCCAGCCCCTGAACCTTCGGGCCAAGTTTTAGTGGATTCACGCCGTTCAAGAGGTCATAGAGCACGCGGTCGGCCACCTCTTCCTTATTGGTGTACTCGATATGCAGGAAGTCGGCAACGGCATTCCAGAACTTGCTCAGTACTGCAGAGACCTTATCGAAGATGCCAGCGGCATTCTCCTTGTCAGCCACGAACTCCTGCAGACGCTGAGTGCCACGCTGGCCACTATACTGAGCCAAGGCCTCCGAAGCGATTTCATCATCCGTATGCAGATTGGGGTATTGGCTCTTGACATCATCCCACACCTCCGGCGTGTTCTTCATCATCTGGACGACCTTTTCCCACTCTTTCGGATTCTGCTGGCGCAGGACTTCGGCCCACAAATGGGTATATTCGTGGATGGGCGTCTCTACCGTGGCCACATTGGGGTCAAGATAGACCTTACCCTCATGCACGAAGCCATAGACCTGACCATCCTTGTCACGGAACAGGATGGGTTTTCTGCTCTCGTTGGCCTGATCCTTATACTTCTCAAGGACGCGCTCACCTTCGGCAGCATCGAGATTCACGTCGATGCCCGCACCACGCATACGCTCAATCAGGGCGTCACGCAGCCCTAAAGACGGCATTTCCACCTTCTGCTCCTGCTTGACCACTTGGGCAGCAATGCGAACAGGTTGTGAAACCACCGGCTTCTTCTCTATCTCCTGGGCAAGCGGCATCTTCACCTCCAGCTCAGGATGATACTGTAGATAGTTGTCGGTATGGGCCAACACCACAGCACGGACTTCCACGCCCTTGCCGAAGTTGGCCTGTGCAGCCTGCGAGAGGGTATGACCTGTGTCGAGCACATTATCCACCAAGACGACAATCGTCCCCTCCGACAACTCATCATTGAAAGTGAAGTCGATCTTCGGCAGGTTGTCGTTGCCGTTCTCCTTCTTCAGCTCGTAAAGCGAGGGATGGGGAGAACTGATCAGGCTGCTGTTGCTGTCTATCTCCATATAGTCACCAAGGTCGTAGGCGATATCATCCGTATAGCCGGGTATGCCTGTCTTTCCTGGCATGGGGACAAGCACCATCCTTTCACGCTCTGCCTCTGGAATCTTCCCAAAGAGATCGGATAGTTGGTTCACGGCCTCGGTGATGGCATCATTGCTGCCCCCTTCCTTGACCTGATGGGCTAATGTTCTCAGCTCCTCGCCACGCTCTCCTACCCCATACTGGCCCAAAGAATAGACCACGATAGGCTTTTCTGCGGCATGAGCAAT
>JAJJLU010004621.1:0-11156 GCA_023807065.1 Isotricha intestinalis | reverse complement strand
AATAAATAAAACAAAAATATAAAAAGTAATATAATTATGATATTTAAATTAATAAAACAAATATAAAATATTTAGAAAATGAAATTAAATTTGAAAATTATTATTAGAAAATGAAGAATATTTATATTTAATTATGGAATTAGGAATATTAATTTAAAAGAATATTTACAAATAAGAAAAGATTTATTATCAATTGAAGAAATAAAAGATATTTTATTTCAATTAAATAAATATCTTCAACAAAATAAATATTTAAAATTATCTCATATTTTATTATGTTCTAATAATATAAATTCTTTAGAAATTAAAATAATAAATTATTCAAAAATATTAAATAAGAAAGAAAAATCATTTGAAGTTAATAATTTACAGAAATTAATATATTATATATTATTTAAGAAATATCCTAATGATATATTATTAAAAGTAAAAAATGAAAATTTAAATAATTTAATAAATGAAATTAAAAGTTTTTCATGGGAAGATTATTTTAATCATCCTTTTTTTTCTGAAGAAAAAAAGAAATTAAATAATAATTTTAATTATTTCTGTGATAAACATTCAATAATATTTAATTCATATTGTGATAATTGTAAACAAAACATTTGTTATAAATGTTTAAATGAACATTATTCACATAATATTATTTTATTTGAATATATAAACTTTAATGAAGATGAAATAAATCAAATTAAAACTTCAATTAATCAATTTGAGGTTTATATTAATAAATTTAAAAATTATTATGAAAAAAAGAAATATAATTCTATTTATGAAAATAATATTATTAAAAATTATAAAACAAATTATATTAAACAATTAAATGGTTTAGGAGAATTGATATCAATTCAAAATTTAATAAATATATTTAACTTTAAACCAGATATAATATCTATATATGATGTGAAAAAAGATAAATCATTTAAAATATTAAATTGTTATGAAGAATCTAAAAAAGAAAGAAGTTATTTAAGTGGAATAAATAATGAAAAAGAAATTAGAGAAAATTGTTTATTATATTTAAATGACAATAAAATTAATTTTTATTTTCAATATAATGTTGAAAAAGAAGGAAAATATTTGATTAAAATTATTTTAAAACAACCTTTAACAAATTTAAATTATATATTCTATGGTTGTTCTTCTTTAACTTCTTTAAATTTATATAATTTTAATACTAATAATGTTAATAATATGAGTTTTATGTTCTCAAGATTTTCTTCTTTAACTTATTTAAATTTATCTAATTTTAAAACTGGTAATATTCAAGATATGAGTTATATGTTTTATAAATGTTCTTCTTAAACTTCTTTAAATTTATCTAATTTTAATACTAATAATGTTAATTATATGAGTTATATGTTCTCTAAATGTCGCACTTTAACTTCTTTAAATCTATCTAATTTTAATACTAATAATGTTAATAATATGATTAGGATGTTGAGTGGTTTAAATAAGAATTGTATGATCAAAACAAATAATAAACAAATTTTAAATTTATTTAAATAATTATTGTAATTTTAAATAATTTGTAGTTTTATTTTAATTTTGGTTTGGATTTATTTTTTTGTAGATTGATTTTTCCAAGAAAACTTTTAAATACTTTTTTTCAAATTATTTTGAATTCCTTTTTTATTATATTTTCTTTCAAATGTTTTGACAAAATTATCAAAATTTTTTTATTTTATTTCTATATTTTTAAAAGATCTCTTATATTAAAATATAATCAAATAATTTATTATTAAAATTATTTAAAAAACACCAAAAAGTCATATAATAATGAATATATTCATCTTTGTTTATACTTTATTTAATTGGAAATTTTTCTAAATTGATTTTTTTATTTTCCTGAAAAGATATTAATGAATATGATTAAAAAAGAAATTTTATTCTTTTCGAATATAAATTGGATAATATTTTAAATTTCATCTAAATGAAAAAAACAAAAAATGAAATAAATATATTCTTTACAAAAATAAATTAATATAAAGAAAAAAACTTATTTAAAGATGCCAAAATATAGAATTTAAAAATAAAAGATGCCTTGATAATAATTCTCTATACAAAAACCAAAATTGAATAAATGACAAAAAAATGGGATATAAATTATTCATTTTCTTCAATATTTTTACACATTTCTTTTTCATATTCCAAATCTCTTTCTTTTTTGATTTCTGAAACAATATCAAAAGCTTCATTAGCACTGATTCTTTTATGAGGATTTCTTTCTAGCATTTTTTTAACTAAATTTCTCATTTGTTCATTATCAATAAAATCAAATTGAATTTTTTTAAATTTTATTTGTGATTCTAACTGACTATCAGTATCATTATTAAAAGGTTCTAATCCAGTTAACATATTAAAAATAATAATTCCAAGAGACCAAATATCTATTTTTTCATTATATCCAAATTTATTTAAAAGTTCAGGAGAAGAATAAGAAAGAGTACCAACCACTTCAAATAATAATTTATTATTTTCAGGAATATCAATTGCATAACCAAAATCAATTAATTTAATAATAGGACGATCATTTTCTCCTATTAAAATCATGAAATTTTCTGGTTTTAAATCTCTATGAATGATTTTAACTTCATTATGAAGAAATTTTAAAACATCAAGAATTTGAATTAATAAATCTAAAGTTAAATCAACAGTTAATTTACCTAGAGGACTATTTAAAATAAAATCAAATAAATCTCCTCCATCTCCTAATTCCATAACAAAACTTATAGTTTTTAAATCTTCGAATATATCATAATATTTAATTATATTTGGATGATTTAATTTACTATATTTTACTTCTTGCATCAATGATTCTATATCTAATAATTTATCTTTATTTATTCTTTTTATTGCAAAAGTTCCTAATGAATTTTCTCCTGTACATACTGTTCCTCCTGTTCCTTCTCCAATTATTTCTGATGATAATTTATAATATTTTGTTATGTCTTCTCTTTTTGAATCTTTTAATGATAATATATAATCACTTTTTAATAAAAGAAGATTTTCTGTTTCTAATGATAATATTTTTTCTTCTTTTTTTTTTTCTTTTTTGTTTGACTCTTTTATTTCATGTTTTTTTCCTCCCACTTTTTCTCTCCTTTTTTGTTCTGAACCACAAACTCCCATTTTTATATGTTTTTAATATAATTGTTTTAATTTTTATGATAAAAATACAATAATTTTATGCTAATTGTTTATCGTTTATATTTTTTTTTTAAGTGAAGTATAAATTTAAAAAAAAGAATATAATATATAGTTTTATTAAATATTAACCATTCTAAAAAAATGATTTTCTTTTTTTGTTCTATTCCATTTATTCTAGAGTATTTTTTAAACATATAATTTTAAAATCTGTTTTCATCTTTTCATATATTAAACAAATATATTATATAATATATCAAAGTTAAAAATAATACAAATTCTAATTTTAATTAAAAATATAAAATAAAATATCATTTATTTATAAATTTAATTAAATTAATTTATATATTTCCATAAATTAATATTCTCTATTTATTTATTTAATATCCTTTTTGACAAATTTCAATTATTGTAAAATAAAACAATAAATTATGTTATAAATAAAGCAAGAAACAAATTATTCATTTCAAAATAAAAAAGCATTATTCCGTAAAAGAAAAAAATATCTAATAAATATTGATCTTCATTATAAAAATAATTCGGAACTGGAATACTAAAAGAATTTCTTTTTTTTTGATTTATATTCCAATTATATTATTTATTTTGAATTGGAATATTCATATTTATAACATTATGACTATATTAAAATTATTCATAACCATAAAAGGATTATTATTAATAATTAGGTTGAATATGTAAATTTCCAAAATTAAAATTAGATTACATTGAAGACTTTCTTCTAAAAGTTATTAAAAACCTTTTATTCTTTATATTATTATTAATATTATAGGAACAAATTGTTGAAGAATTCCTTGTTGAAAATTATTAGTAGGAATAGAAATATTAATATTAAATTCTTGAAATTTATTTTAATTATTTATTTTCTTCTATTCCAATATATAAATTATTATGCATTTATAAAATTGAGGATATTTTTTAATTTTTTTATTTCTTAATTTTTCTTTTTTATATTTTTTTATATTGGAACTATTTTAGTTTTTTATTTTTTATGTTAAATTTGCTTAAAAGTCTTTTTTAATTTTATTCAAACAATATTTATAATTTTTTAAAAGGATTTTTTATTATTTTTCATAATAATAAATTTTTTAAATATCATATTTTTGTTAAAATTGAGAATCTTAAATAATATATATTTAAAATATTATTTATTTGATAATAAGAATCAATCAAAACATTTAAAAATTAAATTATTTATTTTACTTTTAAACTTAAATTTATAGAAAGACCTTTAATGAAAAGAATATTTGAATATGTAAAAATTTAAAGATATATTTTTCAAATAAATAAAAGAAACATATGAAACTCTTTCTTTGATATTCTCATAATAATATTATTTTATTATCATTTTTCTTTTAAATTTCCTTATTCAAGGAAATAAGATATTTTTGTTTAAAAGAAAAAAATTGAATAAAAATTAAATTATGTATAGTGACCATTCAAGCGATAAAAGACTTATTTAATAAAGTTTAAAATGAAAAGTAAAGGAGAGATAAGTGATATGAATATTATTTTCAATATTTATTGTATTTTTTTATTCCAGATTAATATCTTTAATATCATTGTATTGTTTTTTTTCTTGAAGGAAAGATTCTATTGTTGATAAAATTATAAATATTATTTAAAATTTAAAAAAGAAATTAAAAAAATATAAAAAAGAAAAAAAAATAAAATAAAAAAAACGTAATATGGAAAATAATGTAATAAATAATATTGTAAAAATAGAAAATAACGAAGAGAATAAAGAAGAAATTAAAGAAGATAATGAAGTAAATAATTTTAAACGTAATCTACAAATTTTTAATAATGAACCTTTGAAAAAGAAAAAATTAAAATGTAATGTTTCTAAAGAATGGCTTAACCATCTTTTTCATGGTTTAGAAAATTGTAAAACTTTAAATTAAAATATATTTTTAATATAATCTTTTAATATTTTTTCAATAAAAACTATAAAAGAATTTTTACTTAATAAAAAATATATATATCTTCAAAATTTTAATAGTTAAATATCATATATTCAAAAATAAAGAAATATAATAAATTAATATTCTTTTTTTTAATTAAATATTAAATAAAAAAAATATATTTTTTTACTTCAAAAATAACTTTATAATAAAATGAAGAATACTATTATTATCAAACATATAATCTTCTAAAGTAAAATCATTTCTTAAAATTTTACAGATATTTCCAGTACCTAATTTTTTAACATATAATATTATTAAATCTTTTTATTATTTCTGGAACTTCAAAAGTTTAGCATTTATATTTTTAAAAAAATGTTTCATTTAATTTTTTTAAGTTATCTTTTTTTTATTTGCCTAAAATTATAAATTTAAAAATGAAAACATATATAAATTTTTTTATCAATCATTACATAAAGATCTTTCTTTATGTTAATTTAAAATATTATAACTAATATTTTTTTCCATAACTGATTACTAATAAAAAATATAAATTATTTTTCTGTTTATATCATTCTCTTATAAAAAACTTTATTATTCTTTCATTCATATTTTCAATTTTATTTCTTTTTGCTAATAATTAATAAATTTTAAAATCTTTTGTTACTCTTTCATTTAAACATATTTTTCCTACTCCATTATCACTTATAATTTATTGTTTTAAAAGATTTATTTTATTGTTTTCAAATTATTTTATTTTGATTTTTCTGTTTTCATTTAAATAATTTTATTATTTTAAAGTTATTAATTTATTCAAATTTTTAAAATTTAATTTTACTTCTTAATATATTAAATGGTATATATAAATATATTTTTGGAATTATAAAATAATTTTTATTTTTTTATTTTCACCACATTTTTAAACTTTGTCCAAATTTATCAGAATGAAATCCAAATCCCATTAAACAAAGATCAATAAAATATAAAGAAATAAACATAAAAAAAATAATAATAATAAAATAAAAAATTTTTGGATAAGATTTATTATTGATTTTATTTTTATTATCTTCAATTTCTTGAGAACAAACAATAAAAACCCCAAAACAAAAAAGTAAAGTTAAAATACTTAATGTTATCATTTTTCCAAAACCCAAATAATAATTTCCTAAATATAAATGTCCAAAACCAAAAATAAGAAAAATTTCAAGCATTAAAGCAGTAAATTGGCTTTTTTGTTTATAGCAACATTGAACAATTTCACTATTAATATTTTTTAATGGTTCTTCATTTTTAATTAAAGTTTGAAAGGAATTATCAATATATGTTATATAACCTTTATGACACACACAATCTGATTTTTTTGAATTTTCTTGTAATTCATTATTTAATGAAGTGTCATTATAAAAAAGAAATATATTTAAATTACAATTTCCATATATTGAACATGGTTTACCACTACAATAACTTCCTACTGGACATGGATTAATTAGTATTGCAATTATAGTTCTTAAATTTATAGAAAATAAAAGAATGGAAATATTCATTTAATTTAATTAAAGTTTAAATATTGTTTTATTTCTTTGTTTTTAATTATTTTTCTATCAATTTTTATTAAATATCTTTTTAATTTTATCTCATTTATACTATTGATTTCTTTTGATAAATATTAATTAATGCAAATATTTGATTTTCAAAAATAATGAAATTAAATTTTTAAATTGTTTTTTATTTTTTAATTATGAAGAAAATTCTTGTTTAATATAAATATACCTTTCATTTAAATAAAAATTATTTTGTTGAAAAAATAAAATATATTTTAAAAAATTTAATAAAATGAAAGCTCAATTATATCATTTATTAGAAATTCAAGATTCCTTTAAAAGTCCATTTCAATTTTTATTTCATGGAAAAAGAAATATTCATTTTCCATTAGGAATATTATTATCATTATTAATAAATTTTGCAAGTATATGTCTTTCAGTAACATTAATGTTACAATTAATATTTCATTCTCAACCAAATGTAAATTATGCAAAATTTACTACATCAATGAGTTCAAATATGACTTTAAATACAAAAGAATTATTATTTACAATAGCAATAAGAGATAAAAATTATAATTTAATAAATGATCCTTCGTATGGATATATTTTACCAACATATGAAAGAACTTTCACAGTTAATGGAGAATTTAATATTGAAATAATAAATTTAGATTTTATAAATTGTAGTAATGTATATCCTTTATTTGAAGAATTAGGAGTTTCAGATAATTTTAACAGTATTGGGTTAATAAATTATAATTGTTATAATTTTACAGAACCAATAATTATAGGTGGGAAATATGGAACAAATTTTTATGCAAATTTAGATTTTTATGTTAAGAAATGTATAAATTCTTCTGATTCAAATATTACATGTAAAAGTGAAGAAGAAATAAATGATTTAATACAAAATGGTTGGCTTCAAATTACTTATGTTTCTTCATATGTTGATTTTAATAATTATTCACATCCAATACAATATGTTACTGAAGATTCATATATTAATTTAGATGTTTCAATGAATAAACAGTTATATATTTATTTTTCCCTTTTAGAAATTTATAGTGAAAATAATATTATTTTTGCAAATCAAAAAAAAGAAAAATCTAGTAAACATGATAATACTATTGTAGATATTATTTCTGTTTTAGATGATGGAATAATAAGTTCGGTTATGGTTTGTCCATCTTTTAATATTGATAAATATTATAGAAGATATATTAAAATTCAAGAAATTGGAGCTTCAATTGGAGGATTATATTCTGGTTTAACTATGATTGCCATTATTTTATCTAATTATCATAAATTTAAATTTACTGAAATGAAAATTATTAATGAATTATTTGCTTTTGGAAGTGAAAAAATTATTAATGAAAAATATTCTCTTTTTAAAGTTCAACCTTTATTTAATGTAAATAATCAAATTAATAATTCAAAAGATAATACTGAATTTCTTAAAATAAATAATTTAAATAATCAAAATATAAATAAAATTTTTAAAAATAGTAAAGATACTAAATTGAGTTTTCATTTTCCTGTTGATTTAAAAAAAAATACAGTTTCTGTTTTTGATAATAAATTTAATAAAATGATTTATTATAAAATTGATCTTGGATTTTTTAAAACAATGAAATTAATGTTTTGTTTTTGTCTTTCTCATGTAAAATATAATTTTAAAGAATATAATCTTGCCTTAAAAGAATTATTAAAATATATTGATTTTATCGAAGTTTCAAAATTTTTTATGGATGTTGAAAAAATAAAAACAATTTTAAAAAACTTTCATATTGCAGAAAAATGGATTTCAGAAAAAAAATTAATTGGAATTAATATACTTGAAAATGAAAAGAAATTATTAGATTCTAATAAAATTAATTCAACAGTTCTTGCTAATTCTCATTTGGATTTTATAATTAATGATAATAAAAAAAAATAAAGCTATTTGTATAATATTTAAAATTATTTATTTTATTTTTTTTTAGACAAAAACTTTGTCAAGGTGTATTTTATTTTGTATTATTATTAAATGAATATTTTCTCATTTTAAAAGGTAAATGATAAAGTTAAATTTTAAAGTTTATTATATTCTTATTTTGATAAATAAATATTAATATTTTCTTTTAATTTTTAAGTAAGACACAATAAAAAGTATTGCTATTTTATAAATTAATAAATTCTAATATTTAAACTTGATAAAGTAATTTTTTGATAAATTCTTCCTTTAATTAAACTTATATCTTCTTCACTTAAATTTTTAGAACTTTTTGATTTTAATACTTTTTCATAATTCAATAACATCTAAATGATTTTTTTTTCATAAATATTATCTCCATTTTATTTCATTTTGTAATATATCATCTGAATCATTTAAAATACAATTATAAACTTCATTTATATCATTAAATAAAATTATATCTATTCTTATTCCATTAGTTCCATCCAAATAAATTTTATAAATTTTTCTTTTACAATCATATAATTCTAAAAAATTTATCAAAATTATAAATTGAAATTGCAATATTTTCAAAAAAGGATTAAATTTTAAGGATACCATTAAAAGAATATGGATAAACTTAGAAAAAACAATTATCTGTTAATAAAGAATTTAGTTATATAACCAATATTTGAAATTTGTTCCAAGGAAACAGATAAAATATATTATATCATTTAATTCTTTATAAAGCGGAATTATACGAGAAAGAAAAAACAATATGAAATAAATTATATAAAAAATATTAAGTATTATTTAGTTATTTCTGTAATTACTTTTTTTTTAACATTTTCTCCATAAATAGTTTTCCAATCATTCTTCATTGAAATAGGAATCCATCCTTTTTCTTTACACAAATTTTTCATTTTTTCAGCCTTTTCTTTATTCCCTCTTTCTCTTTCAGTATCATCGCATAATATCATAAATGATAAACTGCTATATTTGTTTTTATTGATTACATAATCAGCTATACTAGCATCTCCCTCAGTATTTCCAAAACTTAATAAAGGTTGCTTTCCAATTTCTTTCAATGTACTAATTATTTTATTGGTCTTAAGATTGTTACCAATAAATTTCCCATTAAATATTAAAGAATCATTTTTTTGGTAATCATATTCATTCCCTTTTATATCTCCTTGATTATTAGTGATGACTCCAAAATCTGATCCTATTACATTGCTTTTAGGAATTTTAATATGTCCTTCTATGACTGAACGAACCTGGAATCTCTCTGTCCCACTTGAAATATACACATTAAAATCATTTCTTTGAAGATATTCAATGAGTTCTAACATCGGTTTATAAAATGCATCTCCTCTCTTTAAATTTTCATATCCTTCTGCAGGCTTATTTACAAAGTCTTTTACATATTTATCATATTCCTCTAAAGTCATATTTTCAAATAATTGCATATAGGTTTCTGTTGTGTTGATATCATCAGACATTATTCCTTCTTTTCCTGAAATATCTATCAAATCTGCTATTTCCTTTTGTTCTTTTGTAGCATTAAAATTTGAATCGTTATATACTCTGTAATAATATATTTTCCAATCATTATAAACTAAATCAGTTTCTTGGAAAAGAGTCCCATCAAAATCAAATATAGCTATTCGGTCTTCTTTTGAAACATTTTCCTTTGACATTTTTTCCATGAATTCTATTAATTTTGTTTTTGCCTCACAATCATTCCATGAAGGAAAGGGAATATATTTATCTTCAGACTTTTTTCCCGAATTAATATATAAAATAATAAAGATAATATTTAATATTAAAAGAACAACTATTATAGATATAAGAATTTTTATCTTAAATTTATATTTTTTTTGTTCAAAAAGGTCTGAATTTACTATATTTTCTATTTCCATTTAAGTGACTATATTTAGATTTAATTTGAAAATTAATAATTAATTCATTTTTAATAATAAAATTAAAAAAATTAATAGAAGAGATTGAAATAAGGATTGAGAATTGGTAGAATTCAAATCCAAATCACCAATAATATGATTATTTATATTTAAATAACAAGAAAAATTTAAATACTTTTCTGTGGTGATTAAGATTTTAAAAAAAAGATGATTGAACAAATCCCCTATCCTCAAATTCAAAAGAAAAATATTGTTAATTTATCAAATTAAATTTAAAAATTTAAAAATATTTCAAAAGAAAAGAAATATACATTATTAAATTTAAAAGTTTTTAAAAAGATTAAAAACATTATTTAATATAAAATAAATAAAATTATTTTATAATATTTGCTCTATTATAAAAATTTGTATTTATTATATAATAAATTAAAATATAAACAAAATTATTATATATATTTATATGAAAAACAATTAATTGAATTATAAAAAAAAGAAAAATAATTAATTAAATAAATTATTTTTATCATAAAAATACAAAATTTTATTATTTGCTTTCTAAAACCTTTAAATAATTAAAAATGAATTAGAATTAATTTAAGAAAAGAATAGTATAAATAGCAGATTTGATAGATATTTCAGGAAAAGAAGGAATAATGTCTGATGATATCAACACAACAGAAACCTATAT
>JAJJLU010004620.1:0-11168 GCA_023807065.1 Isotricha intestinalis | reverse complement strand
TTCTATTTTTCCTGAACCATCTTGATCAACTTCATTTATCATTCTTGTAATTCTGCTTGAGTTGGATTTGCTCCTAATGCTCTCATTACATCTCCTAATTCTTTTGTTGTTATTGAACCGTCTTTGTCTTTGTCGAATAAATCAAATACTTCTTTACATTCTGTAACTTTTTCTTCTTGAAGTTGGTCTGTCATTTTTTTTTCTTATATATTTTTTTAAGGGAATTTTTTTTTTATTTTTTCAAAGATTTTAATTTTTTTTTATATTTTTTTTTAAGATTATATTGATTAAGGTTATTAAAGGCTTTTATTTTTGAGGAAATTTATATTAAGATTATATTATTATTTTTTATTTAATATTGAATAATAGGAATTAAATGTTCATGATTTCAGAATTATAAGAAAATGTTAATAAAGGTATTAGAATTAATAGCATTAAATATTTTATTATATTTTATTTTTTTAGAATTGTTGTAAACAAATGTTAATAAAACATTTTATTTGATTTTTTAATATCTTTTCTGAGTAATTGCTATTAATTAATAATTATATAATATTTAACTTTTCATAAATTTATTTTTTTTATTGAATAAAATAAATAATTAATAATAATATTAACCCATTGAAATTATAATAAATCATAAATCAATTTGAAAAATCTTACAAGTAATAAAAATGAATAATTTATCTAAAAACCCAATTCTTGAATTAAAGTAAGAAATATATAATAAATGTAGAAACCTTCATAATAAAATAAAATATGAACAAAATACAATAGAAAATGAAGCAAAAAATATATTTTTATCAATACACCAATTAAATGATTCCCTATTTATTAATTTGAAAAAAATTCGAAGTATAAAAAAAAAAATCAATGTCAATTCTTTATCATCAAAAAATTTCACAGGGAAAAAAAGGGAAAATAAAAAAATATCAAAGCCAAAAATTTTTTTAATTAAAAAAATAAAAAATAAAATTGAAGAATTAAAAAGAGAAGAAGTAGAAAAAACAAATTTAGAAAATTCATATAAAAGAAGTAGTAAATACAGAGGAGTTTCAAAAAATGGAAACAGATGGCAAGTTTTAATTATGATAAATAGAAAAAAGACATATATTGGAAATTATGATTCTGAAGAAGAAGCTGCAAAAGCTTATGATAAAGTTGCTATTAAATATCATGGAATTAAAGCAAGAACTAATTTTTATTATGAAGGTTATTGTCAATTTCAAAATTAAATAAATTATTATCAATATTGAATTTCAAATTTAAAGTATTATGGTATAAGGTATTTTAATATTTTCTTTTTTTTTGGCTTTTTATACGATGTTTTGATAAAATAAAACAATATTTGTTATAAAATATTATGATTTTAAAATGGTTCTATTAACTTAATTAGTATTAAAATTTTGGTTATCTCATTTATTAAATATTATAAAGCTAACTAACTTTTTTGATTTAATTTTAAAATTTTTTTTTGGAGAAAGAATCAATAATTCATAAAAATAAAAAATATTAAAAAATAAAAAAAAAAATAAATGAAAGAATTGATTTTTATATTTATATAATTAAAAAAAAATTGAATAATAATTCAAAAAAAAAATAATAAAGAAAGAAAATGGGTCAAAGTGTAGTAGGAACAAAAATATCTTTAGATATAGATTATTATTTAATATATTTCTTTCCTCAACTTCAAAAAAAAAAAATAATAAACAATGGTTTATTATATAAAACATTATTAGTAAATAACATAAATGACAATGCTCCATTAATATTAAAAATATTTCCAAAAGATTACAATTTAGAAACATTTTATAAAATGTTTAATAAATTAAAAGAAATAAAAAATAAAATAGATCAAAAATTAGTTAAACAAAATAGTTATACTCATTTTTATAACATAGCTCCAATATTTCATTTAGAATGTAAAGAAAGAGCAGGAATATTAATAAGACAAAATTTTTTTTATGATTTAAAAGAAAGATTATACACATTACCATATTTAACTAAAATACAGAAAATATGGATAATGCTTCAATTTTTTTATGGTATATATCAATTACATGAAGCTGAAATTTATCATGGTGATATAAGAATAGAAAATATATTATTAACTTCAAATTCTTCTGTTTTCATCTGTGATATTTCTCCTTTTAAACCTGCATATATTAAAATTGATGATATTGGAATTTATACTTTTTATTTTGGAAACAATTCAACTGATAATTTTAGAACTTGTTATTTAGCTCCTGAAAGAATAGTTGATAAAAATGAAGATTATAAATATAATAAAATATATGATTTAACACCTGCTATGGATATTTTCAGTGCTGGAATTGTTTTTGCTGAATTAATGCTTGAAGAAAATTTATTAGATTTTTCACTTATTGCTAATTATAAGAAAAATAATTCTATTATGGAAAATATATTAAATAAAATATCAGATGAAAAAATAAGGAATTTAATCAGAAAAATGACTTTAGTAAATCCTAATGAAAGAATAAATATTAAAGAAGTTCTTCAAATAATGATTAATGATATTTGTCCTATTTCAATGACACAAATGTTAATTCATATTAATATATTAATTACAACTACTGAATATTGGAAACCTGATATGATTATTGGTTTATTATATAAACATTGGATACAAATTTGGAAAATGATTTTTGGTTTAAACGCAAAAATACCTTTACTTTATCAAAAATTAAACTTTTCTATTATTAATAAATTAACTCTTTTAAATTTATTTAAAGATATTAAAGAAGATATTAGAAAAAATGAAGAAGCTGAATTATTAAAAATTGAAATTCAAAAAAAAGAACAAGAATTTAAAGAAGAAATTGAAAAAAAACAAAAATTAGAAGAATCTATTAGAAAAAGTAAACATATGGGAGATTTTAAATTAGATTTATTAGAAATGATTGAACAAAGAAGAAAAAAAGAAGAAGATGCATTAAATGGTATTAATAAAAATGTAAAAGTAGAAAAAGAAGAAATTAAAACTAAAAATGAAGAAACAAAAGGAAATATTTTATTTGAAAAAGAGAAAAAAAAAGAAGAATATGATGAAATAATATTTGATTTAATTATAGATAATGAAGATTTTACTAAATTAAAAAATGAATCTTCTCTAGATCCTTCAATATTTAATAAAAATGATAATAAAGAAACAGTTAGAATATTTTTAGATTATATTTTACAAAATATTGATTCTGTAAAATATGATAGTACAAATTTAGTTGGAATGGAAATGTTAAAACATTTTAGTTTTAAATTATCGGATTTCGAAAAATTAGATCTTATTATTCCTTATTTTGTAGAAAATTTATCTAGAAAAAATGTATTAAACAAAATAACTACCATTGAATATTTATTTGATATATTATATAGTATAAATTACAAAGAATTAATTCTTCCTTCTCTCTCAGATAAATATTTTGATAATTATATTTTCCCTGTTTTTTTAGAACTTTTTGATTCAAAGAATAATTTATTAATATTATCTTTTATAAACTCACTAGATAAATTAATAGATTTAGAACAAAAATTTTTAAATGTAAGTTTAAAATCAAAAATTTTAAGATTAAATAATGAAAATAAAGAATTAAAACAAAACAATGAATCAATTCTATCAGAAAATGAGAAAAAACATAAAATTTTTAAAAACTATGAAACATCCTTAAAAGAATTTAAAGAAAAATTATTTGAATGTATATCAGATCTTATAAGTAATAGTGAAGAAGTAGATATAATAATAGCATTAATAAAGCAATTACCAGTATTACTTATATTTTATGGAAAAGGAAAAAAAGATGATTTTATAAAATTTATAATAAATAATACAAATAAGAATCAGTGGGCTCAAAGAGAAATATTAAAATATATTCCAAAAATGACAATAACATTTGGTGAAGGACCATTAAATGAATATATTATTCCTTGTTTAGAAATGTTAATTTCTAATAATTCTAATGAATTAAAACAATTAGAATTAATTAATACTATTTTAAGTCTTTTTAAAATGGATTTTTTACCTATTGAAAGTTCTATTGATTTATTTATTAAATTACTTCCTTTTTTAGTTCATCCTAATTTAAGAATTAAAAATAAAATTTTAGAATTTTCCAATTCTCTTTTATCTAAAATGAGTAAAAATCAAATTTATTATTATTTATTTAGTTCAATGAAAAATTATTTATATTGTAATGGATTTGATTTAAATCAATCAATAATAGAAAAATATTCTAAAGAAAGATTATCAAGAATAATATATGATTTTGAATTAAATGATTATTATTTTTTAGATAAAAAAATAAAGCAATATGATTTAAATGCTAAAACTTTATTAATGGAATTAATAACAAGTATTAAAAATAATTCTTATGAAACAGGTAATGCAATATATTCTTTTAATAGAGATTTTTCCAAAAAAATAAATGAAATTAATAGTTTAGAAGGAAGAAATTTCAATGAAATAATTCCAAAAGAATTTGAAAGATTTTGTAAACAAAATACGCAAGAAGAAAGTGCAAATATATTAAGTTTTATATGTAAATTAATGTGGTTAGGAGATTTATCTTCTCCTTGTTTAATACCTAATATAAAAACAAATGAAGATGTTATATTTAAATTTAATAATGATATGTTAACTTCGTCTCAGAACTTTAAAATAAGTTTTCTTTACAAAACATTAGGAGTTAATTTTAAATTAATAACATTAAATGATTTTTTAAATATAGATAAAGATAATACAAATTATAAAAAGCAAATGCTTAATTTTAGATTTATTAGAAATAATTTTAAAAGAAGTCAATTTGGAAAATGGAGACCAAAAGGACAATTATTATCTACTTTATATAACCATAAAAGAAAACCAATTCAAAGATTAGTTCCAATTGATAATAATAAATTTGCTTCAATTGATAATGAAGCTGGATTTTATTTATGGAACATTATTAATGATAATGGAGAAGTTATTGTTAATAATAAATTTTCTTTTAATGAAAATAATTCTTATAATTTAAAAATTTATTATTCTAAAACTATTAGAATTGTTGATAATATGAGTTTTATTTTTGCTTCAGGGGAAAAATTATATGAATTAAATCCTGATTTAAAAACAACTTCTGATTTTTTGATTAAATTATATGATAATCAAAATAATAGTATTAATAATTGTAATAATATTACATGTTGTATTGGATTTGGAAAAAATATTCAAGAAAGTCAAAAAATTATATTTTCACAAGAAAATGGTTATTTAAATATATTAGATCAAAGAATGAATAAAGTAGCTTTAAGAACTTATATTCCAATTGAAAAAGGAATAATAAGTTGTTTTTATAAAAGTACAAATGTAGGTTTAAATATAGGAACTTTAGGTGGATATATTTTAAATTATGATATAAGATTGAATTCAATTTGTAATTGCCATAAATATTATTCTAATAAACCTATTATTGGAATTTCTACTTATAATACCAAACATGATTTTGGAATTCCAAATAAATATTCAAATATTAAAAATTATTTAATGATTTGGACTGGAGCTGAAGATCATGAAATTGGTTTATGGAATCAAGATAATTTAAATTGTGATATACTATTTAAAGTTAATAAATGTTATAATAATGATTTAGATGCTATTACTGTTGAAATTCCAGATATAATTGAAGAAAAGAATTTTGAATATGAACAAGCAAATAAAATATTTAATTATGAATTACAAACAAATTTAAAACAATTAAAATTTTTAGATAATATTATATATAAGAAAAATAAAGGAATTTTACATCAAAATATAAAACATGATTTTTATTTAAATATACCAAAAAGATTTAAAAATTTATCAAATTTATTTTTAAGTTCATCAACAGTTCAAACAGCATTTTCACCAATGAATATAAATGATGAAAATTTTCCATATATAATATCATCAGGTAATGATATGACAATAAGATATTGGTCAATTTATGATGAAAATATAAATAATAAAGAAAAAACTCAAGAACAATTTTCATATATAATAAATGCTCCTGAAAATATTTCAAATTGTGTTTATTCAAAAAGTATTTTTGGTGATACTCTTATTGTTCAATCAAATGAATATTATAATATTAATGAACCTAAAAAATCTGTTATTGGATTTAGTGATTATCAAAATTATAATGGAATTACTTTTCATACTTTTTTACAAAATGAATTTTATGATGTTGAAAATGCACAAAATACTTTAAATTATTGTACTAGAATTTCTGATTCTGCACATAAAAATATTATTTCTGATATTATTCCTATTTCTTTAAATCATGATGATAAATCATTTTCAAATTTCTTAATTTCTTCTTCTTGGGATGGAACTGTCAAAATTTGGAAATAATATTTAATATTTATTTTTTTAAATGATTATGTAATTTTTTTGATTAATAATTAATTTTTATTTTGGCATTTTTTATGCAAGTTGATTAATTTAATTATTTATTATGATATTTCAATCAAAATAAAATATGAATAATTTGTCAACTACATCATCAGAAATTTATACACAAAATATATTTTCTTTATTAAATGAAGGTTCAAACAAAAATGAACTTAAATTACCAAAGAAAAAAATATCATTAAAAAATAATATAAATGGACTTAAAATATGTAAATTAAATCAATCAATAACTACAAATAAAATATCTCCAATTTTTAGTAGGTCAATAAGTATAAGAAAAAAAAGGAAATTAGTTTTAAATTCTGGAAAGAGAAATTTACTATCTAAAGAAAATAAAGAGATTTTAAATAATGAAGAAAAAGACGTTAAAAATTTAACGTTATGGGAACAAGAAAATATAAATTATAAAAAGCAAAAGCATAATATTTTATTTGGAGAATTAAAGAATATATATACAAGAGATAATTCAATATCAAAAATAAAAGAATTAGAAAATGTTTCTTCAATAATGTATTCTTCAAAAACAACAAATAATATTTTAAAAAAAACACCACTTATAACAAATAGTACTTTATCAAAATATTATTTACAAAATAAACAAAATGAAGGAGCAATATTAATGAATAGTATATCAAAAACTAAAAGTAGATTTAATAAAAATTTATTTCTTGATAAAAATAAACAAGATTTAAGTTTATTCAATTTTGATCTTGAAGCTTTAGATTCTATGAAAGAAGAAAATTTAGAAAAGACAAAAGATATTCAAAGAGATAATCAAAATGATTATTATAGAAAAATTGTAAATGAAAAAATAAGACAAGAATCTTCAATGAGAGAAAGTTTAATTAAAATAGCTAATTTAATTTCAGAGAAAAAAGAAGAAAAAGAAAAAATAAAAATTGAATTAGAAGAATTATATAAGAAAAAAAATAAAGAAGATGAAATATTTTTTGAAGAAAGAAATAAATTAAAAACAGCAATATTAAAATTAGAAGAATTATATTGTAGTAGTAATAGATTTTTAATAAAATCAGGAACAAATTTAAATAAAGATACAATATATAAGAATATGAGTATAAAAACAACAATGTGGAATAATTTAGAACATAAAATATCCGAATTAATAGAAGAAAATAAGAGAAAAACAGAAGAATTTGAAAAAACAAAAGAAGAATATAATAAAAAATTACAATTAATTAATGAAGAACAAGGTTATTTAAAATTTGTTTATTATACGATGGTTCAAAATCAAAGATTATATTATTTTAATATTTTAAAAAGTGGTTATGATGTTAGATATGATGGTTTAGTTTGGTGTGTTAAAAATCTAATTGAAATGAATACTAATTTAGAATATTTTCATTTTCCTAAATTTTTAGATCATGAACAAATAGATTATTTAATTTCACAAGCTAAAAGTTTATTATTGGAAAATTTATATAATCTTACTTTAAGAATTTTAAAAAGAAAACAAAATAAAAGAAGAGACGAACAAAAACAAAATGAATATAAAAAATTACAAATTTATGTTAATGAAAGACAAAATGATAGAGAGAGAAAAAGAAAAGAAAGAAAATTAAACACTAAAAATTATATATTTAGTAAAAGAAAAAATGATAATAGTGATATTAAAACAAGAATTATTAATTCTTATAATACTATATATAATAAATATAAAGATGCTTTTAAATTATCTGAAGGAATTATAGATGATGAAGAACAATCAAATAAAATAGTTAATGAAATTAGAGAAAGTATTCTTTTAAAAGGAGAATATAGTAATAATGAGAAAGAAAATTTAATATTAAAATTTTTTGAACAAGACCCAAAAAATAAAATGGTATTAAAAATAATTCTTCAATTAAGAAAGGAAATAAATAAAATAGCAGAAAAAAGAAATGAAGATAGAAAAAAAATGATAGAAAAAATAAAAGAAAGAGAGAAAAATACAGATAGATACGCAAATCCAGCATTAAGTATAGAATTTGATTTAATATATTCTGCATTATTCGGAACAAACATGAGAAAATAATTATAAAAAAAGTAATGAAAAAATTAAATATTAAATTAAATAAATATAAATAAAAAAAAAATGTCAACAAACATAAGAATGTTTAATCCTCCAGATGAAGAAGAAAAAATAGTATTTCGTCCTCAAATATTTCACTATAAATATCGAACATGTATAGAAAAACCTCGTTCATTAGAAAGATATGATCCAGACACATTAAAATCATTATCAAATTTAATGCAATCAACAAAATCAGTTACAAGATTAAAACTTCCTGAAAAAAAGGAAGAAATAAAACCTAAATTAATTCAATCTCAATCATTAATATGTCCTCAATGGTTAAAATATGATAAAGTATGTTTAAGATTTAAAGGATATTTTGATGAACATGTAAATGAAAGTGCATATGAAAATTGGAGAGTTCGACCATGTACTTTATTATATTATTTAGACGATGATACTTTTCATATTATTGAAGAAAAATTTGAAAATTCTGGAATTCCACAAGGAAATTTAATTAAAAGAAGAAGAGTTGATATTTGGGATAAACCTATTAAAAGTCCTGTTGATTGGAGAGATATTAATATTGGACAAAATTTATATATTTATGGAAAGAAATTTAGAATTTGTGATTGTGATAAATTTACTCTTGAATATTATACTAAAAAAGGATATGTTCTTAATCCTCCTGAAAAAATTCCTCAAATTGATTATGGAGAAAAATATAAAGATGTTGATTATAATAAAGTTAAAAAAGATATTGCTGAAATTAAAGAATTTAATGAAGTTTCTTTAGGTGGTGGTCATCCCAATGGTGGTTTAAAACAATTTTTAGAAAATGATAGAAAAGTTCTTTCTTTTGATATTATTTGGTATGATGCTTTATATGATAAAGAAGAAAAGAAATATAAATTAAATTATTATTTATCTGATAATCAAGTTGAAGTTTGTGAAATTAAAGAAAATAATTCAGGTAAAGATCCTTATCCTCGTTTATTAAGAAAATCAAAATTACCTAAAAAACCTAGAATGGCTTTTTGTCCTGGATTAGAAAATGAAAATGAAGAATATTATAAACCAGAAGATTTAAAAATAGGAAATTATATATATGTTTATGGAAGAAAATGCAGAATTGTAGGATGTGATGAATTTACTAGAAAATGGTATAAAGATACTTTATCAATTGATATGCCTGTAACTAATTTAAAAGCTTCTCAAAGACAAATTAAAATATTACATCCAATTCCTCCTTATAATGGTTTTGGTTCTGAAGAAGATTCTTTATTAAATGTTTTTTATCTTGATCCTACTGGAAAAACTAAAGAATTTATTAATGAGAAATTTAAAAGAGATAAACATATTTTAAGATATTTAGCTAAATTAATTTCTTCAAATCCTGCTGATGAAGAAAGGAAATTTTTAGTTTCTTTTTATTTAAGAGATAATTCTATTCAAGTTTATGAAATGCCTCAGAGAAATAATGGGAGAGAATCAGGGAAATTTATTGAAAAACAAAGGATTAAAAATCCTTATACAAATTTATATTATTCTGAAAAAGATTTTGTTCCTGGAAATGTTATTTATATTAATAAATTTATTTTTAAACTTCTAGAAAGTGATGAATATACTAGGAAATATATGAGAGATAATCCTGAAGTTTTCAGAGATAGTAATGTTACTAATATTATTAATAAAATTAAAAGTAAAACTCAAGGTGAAAATGGAGATGATTTCCTTATTAATATGCTTTCTGTTATTGATCCTAGAGGAACTAATTTTGCTAATTCTGATAATATTCAAAAAGGATTCGCCCAATTAGGTGTTCTACTTTCTGATATGGAAGTTATGAGTTTAGTAGGAAATTTAAGAAGAATCGGTAATACTTATTCTATGGAAGATCTTTTTAATTTAGTTAAGTAAATTTATAAAAAAATAAAGATTATTATTTTTTTTTTAAATTAAACATTAATAAAAATAAATATATTTTAAATAAAAAAGAATATGGAAAATAATAATAATAAATATTCAAATTACACAACAATTCTCCTAAAAACATTTTTAAAATATAGTTGGTTTTCAAATAAAAATACAAAATTAAACATAGAAAAGGATAATATAAAAAATGAAGTAAGAATATTTCCATACAAAATAAAAGAAAAATGTTGGAATAACGCTCCAAAAGTTCCTCATAGGGATAGTAATAGATGGAGATATGATGCAGTTGGAAATCCAGTATTGAAAATATTAAAAGGATGTAATGGTATTTTTTGCCATGAATATGACCATATATTTCCTTATTCAAAAGGTGGAACTTCTACTTTAGATAATTGTCAAATTTTACAAACTAATATTAATAGATTAAAAGGAAATCAATATTATACTAAAGATGAATTAAAAACTTTTTCACAAAATATTCCTTTAAGTTTACAAAAATTACAAAAATTTGAAATTGGAGATAATGAAATGGATTTAATAGAAGAATGTATATATGGTAATGTAATAAAGCATTAACATTAAAGTATTATTTTGAATTAAAGATTAATTTGTTCAAAAAATATAAATATAAGTTAAAAAGTGTTAACTTCAGAAGAATCATATTCTTTAATAATATTATGTCCAGAATAAATTTCACTAACTTTAGGAACAATCACATTATTATTTTTTTCTTTCATAATTAAATTTTTTTCACTTCCTTTAACAGCAGCAACTCCTTTTATA